>SJYQ01001156.1:172719-305740 GCA_006410935.1 Redunca redunca | reverse complement strand
GGAAGAAGAGAGGAGGCGGGAGGGAGGGGGAGAGAGAGAGAGAGGGCATTGGTGTGTCTGCACTGCTTGGATTCAGCTAGAAATGATTCATTAGTTTTCTGCAGGCAGGCAAGCAGGCCCAAAGAGAAAAAGATCGGGGGGTGGGGTGGGGGGTGGGGAACCAACCGCCATGCAGCGGTACCCAGAGCCCAGGAAACGTCAGTGTTTTAAACACACACACACACACACACACACACACACACACACCCCAAGATGGCTCTCCCCTCCCTGCCAGCGTCTTTTCCACCGAGTTGTGGCCAAAAGCGGGGACAGAAATGGAGGCCACACAGCTCTCTTAGCCACGCAGGGCTTAGGGTTCAGTGGGTGATGCTCCGTCTGGGGAATAACAACGCAAGCTCTCCCCTGTTGGCTGCCAGGGGCCTCCTGCAACCTACCGGCCGCGGAAAACCTGCCCTCGCGCGCCCCACAAAGCTAAGAAACTCAAGTGCAGCCGGGAATTAAGCGATTATGTGAACCACCCAAGCTGTTCGGGTCTTTAGCCTCTGGTCTGGCGCCCCCGCCCGCCCCAACCTCCAGAATCCAAAGAAAATAACATATGTGTCCTCCTAGTGCCCCAAGAAGTTCAGACTCTTCCACAGACTACCAGCTACCTAGCAACGCGGCAGAGTGACAGACTAGGAAAATGTGTGTGGACTGGACACAGGCACACAGATGCACACATACGCGTGCGGGGAAACAGTTTGTTCCCTGAGATGAAAACCCATTGTGTGTGATTTAAAGATGCTAAATAATTTAGCTGCTGGGAAGAAAGCCCCATGTTAGGTCCCACAGACCTCAACTACAGCTCTGAGGGGTCCCAGTGCCACCTGCCTAGGCAGGGACCAGGCACCAGTGACAGGCCCTTTTTACAAAAAGGTAAGAGTCTCTGGAGATGGTTTCTGTTGCTTTTCCAATTAACAGGCTTACAAAACGGGCTCATCAGGAAAATCTAATACACCCTCGACCACTGTGGTTGAGTCACTTGCCTTACACAAACCACCATGATCTAAAAAACTTAACTGGGAAATTCCCTGTTGGGTCCAGTGGTTAGGACTTCAAGCTTTCACTGCTGAGGGCATGGGTTCGATCCCTGGTCAGTGAACTGAGATCCCACAAGCCACAGGATGTAGCCAATTTTTTTTAGATTTTCTTAAAAAAAAAAATGGTATGAAAAATAAAAAGCTAACTGGCCAGAAGGACACTCCTTTTCCAGACAACTTCTGCATCATGGTGGTACAGGGGTGGAGGAGACATTTTCCTAATCAGGACTCACTTTTGCTTCCCAAAGATGGAGAGGATCTGAGTTTGCCTACAAGACAGAAGGCTTCCTCCAGCCGTGGGGTTGCTAGTTCCAGCCTCTTTCCGTGGAACCAAGAGTTCTGTGCCCCTCTCAGGAGTGGGGTGCAGACCACCCACCATTTCCCTTTTCATTCTGCAGGCAGAGCTGTCGGATCCCCCTAACCAAGACCAGGGAAGAGAACAGGCAAACACACTGTGTACAGGCTGACTAGGCAGCTCTAGTCACAACAGCCAGTGGGTGGAGACAACCCAATGCTCACTGATGGGCAGGTGGATCCACAGGAGGTGGTGGTCTCTCCAGGCAGTGGGATGCTATGCAGCCACAACAAGCACATTCACAGGCTACAGCAAGAATGGACTTGAAAACATACTGGTAGAGGAAAGAAGCCAGACACAAAAGAAAACATGTCGTGCGATTTCATTTGGATGAAATGTCCGGAATAGGCAAAGCCGTAGAGACAGAAAAGAGATGAATAGGATGGTGGCCAGGACCGGGGCCCCGGGGAAGCAGGGAGGGGGAAGGGGCTGCTAATGAGCACAGGATCTGCTTTAGGGGTGATGAAAACATTTTGGAATTAGGTGGTGGTTGTACAACATTGCAAAGGCACTAAATGCCACTGAATTTCTCACTTTTATGTTATGTGAAGCTCATCTCAATTTTTTAAAAGGACTATGGGGAAAGCACATGAATTGGAAGTCAGGCTGGCCAAGGTCTTAATCCTAACTCTTTGTGACCTTGAGCAGGTTGGTCTGTTCCCCTGTCTACAAAAGCATCTATCTGCTTCTAAGAGAGCATCCACCTCCTGGGGTTATCATGGGAAGCAGAACGTGATTGACAGAAGAAAATTAAGCTCCTCCCCCTGAGAAAGAAAGAAATTCTTTGAGAAGGACGTTCAATGGTATGAATATGGCTTTCTCCCCCTCTTTTCTTAGCAGATTGTTTTGAAACAATCCATAATCACCTACAAAGTCCTCCCCAGGCTGGGCCACAGCCACTTGCGCTGGCCGTGTTAAGACTCCAGAATCATTCCCACGGTGTTTCATGTCAATGGGAGTTGCTTGCCTAAAGGTCTCCATTTCATCCACTTAGAGGACTCGGCAAGCTGAGAATGGGAGAGGACACTGTCCCCGTCCAATCAGAAAAGGAAGGCAGGCAGGAGTGTAAATTGGTGCAGCCACTATGGAGAGCAGTAGGAAAGGTGCTGAAAAACTAAAAATAGATTTGCCATATTATCCTGAAGTCTCACTCTTGTGCATATATCTGGACAAAATTATAATTCAAAAAGATACATGCACCCCTTTGTTCATGTGTGTGTGCTGAATCATGTCCGATTCTTTGCAACCCCATGGACTGGAGTCCACGAAGCTCCTCTCTCCATGGGATTCTCCAGGCGAATACTGGAGTGGTTGCCATCCCCTTCTCCAGGGGATCTTCTGACCCAGGAATTGAACCCACATTTCTTGCGTCTCCTGCATTGGCAGGAGGATTCTTCACCACTGCACCACCTGGGAAGTCCCTGTGTTCATGGAGATTCCTGGGTCAGAAGATCCCCTGGAGAAGGGGATGGCAACCTTGGAGAAGGGCATGGTAACCCACTCCAGTATTCTTGCCTGGAGAATCCCATGGACAGAGGAGCCTGGTGGGCTACAGTCCATGGGGTCACAAAGAGTCAGACATGACTGAAGTGACTTAGCACGCTCATACCGAAGCAACCTAAGTGTCTTTCAACAGAGGAATGGATAGAGGACGTGGTGTACATATACAATGAACTACTACTTGGCCACAAAAAAGAATGAAGTAATGCCGTTTGCAACAACATGGATGGACCCAGAGATTATCATACTTAGGTGAAGTAAGTCAGAAAAGACAAATACCATATGAGATCACTTAATATGTGGAATCTAAATAATGGCACAAATGAACCTATCCAAGAAACAGACACAGACGAGTAGACATAGCAAACAGACTTGTGTTTGCCAATGGAGGGGAGAGGGATGGAGTGGGAGTTTGGGATTAGCAGATGAAAACTATTATATATAGAGAGAAGACTGTGTTAATTTCTGCTGTAGTGCAAAGTGATTCTGTTATACACTATATATATACACATTCATTCTTTTCTATATTCTTTTCCATTATGATTTATCACAGAACATTGAATATAGTTCCTTATGCTATAAAGTAGGACCTTGTTGTTCATCCACTCTCTATTTAATAGTTTTCAATAAATTTAAAAAAGAAAAGGAATTCGGTGATTCCACCTGTGAGTACTGTGTTCTAACTTCACAGAAAAGCAGGTGAATTCTGTGCTTTAGCCACCAGAAAATGTAACAGAGCTGAGAATTTCATAGACAAGATATTGGGTAACTCATGATGCAGAAGAACAAGGTGAGAAGACACAGCAGGAAGGAACCACTCAGTTCTGGAAAATGGGCTGCCAGGACCCAGCCCAGCTTGCTTGAAGAAATCAGCGAAGCTCATTGCTTCAACACTAGTTGGAGGCCACTCAGAAAACAGACCCTACAGAGAAATCCCTGTTCGACTACTAAGAGCTGCAATAGATAACTCACCGTGTAGGTAGCACTAGTGGTAAAGAATCTGCCTGTCAGTGCAGCAGACACAAGAGACGAGTTCCATCCTGGGGTCGGGCAGACCCCCTGGAGAAGGAATGGCAACCCACTCCAGTATTCTTGCCTGGGAAATCCCATGGACAGAGGAGCCTGGCGGTCTACAGTCCATAGGGTCCAGCGACTGATCACAAGAGAGAATGATTTATCTGATCCTGAATGCAAAGAGTGTTTGCAAGACTGACAGAGAAGCACCAGATGCAAAGTTGCATAACTGCCATCCAGAGCCTTCCAGTCACACATATGGAGAAAGCACAGCTGGGCTGTTTCCATTTGGACTATCTCTCTCTGAGGAAATGCCAGGTGTTGATTGCTACGTGGTTCTGAGGGTTCAGCATTAAAGCAGCAGAATCTACGATGGTCATGGAGCTAAGAATAGGTCCTGAACATCAAGATCTCAGCAGGCTCAGAGCTGCTACAAAGCACAGCAGGCTCTCTACTAGGTGTGTCCCAAGGCCAGTGGTGAGGTGTGGTACCTAAGCCCTTTTCAAGTCATTTTAGGAGATGTTATGATGGTCTGTGAACCAAGAAACTGTTACAAATAGGAATAGAATGGAATGGAATAGAGTAGAATAGGACCAAATAGAAGAATTCTGCACATATTCCTTAACAGAATATAATCGTGTATTATTTTTGCTGCCAATCAAATAATAAAAGGATATTATTGCATTTAATAATATATAAAAATCAATAGCTTTTCTATATAGGGAGAACAACCAGTTGGGAAACAATCCCATTTCTGGTAGCATAACAAACAAAAAACCCACCAATACAAAATGGTATAGATATGATTATATCTGTGAATGATTTGAACCAGAAATACACAAGATACATGTGAAGAAAACTGAAGAAGAAAACATGAAAATTGAATAAAGAGAAAAGCATACACTGCTTGAAAGGGATGCTTAAATTCTATGACATTTTCCCTAAATCAATCTTAAAATTTAATATGATTACAAAAGATAAACAGACAGACACCCTCAGATCTATGGAAGCTGANAAATGAAGGAGGACTTTCTAACCAAGACAGGAAATCAGAGATGATGAGAGGAAAAGATGATTAAATATGAGAACAAGGAAATTTAAAACTTTTCACAGTGAAAAAAAATGCCATAAATAGGCCAAAAGATAAGTTATAAACCAGGATAAAATATTGGCAACCAAGTTTCAAACTCAGGTATGGGCCCAGGTTTTATGAGACCTGGGGTTTGTTCAGCTTGGGGACCCTATTTTAAAAGAATAAAAACAGAAAAGAAACCCACCAATACAAAATGGTATAGATATGATTATGTCTAATGGATGAGAAAATAAATCAAATCCCAGACTTTAAAAAGCTAACAAACCCACAAATATCACAAAATTTAGAAAAATAACATTGTATTTGTTTAATTAACTGTCTGACAGACCTCTGTAATTCTTTTGTTACACTATTTTGGCTGCATGATCTTTGATGACCTCTCCAAATAACAATGATTTTGAGGCATAATTCTATTTTGAGAGAATAAAGGATAAATTCTTTCCCTAACATATTTAATCAAATTGGGAGGGGTTAAAGTTATTTTTGACAGTTTAAAAGTTTTCTTCATATGATCCAACAATCCCACTCCTGGACATATATCCAGACAAAACTATAATTCAAAAAGATACATGGACCACTATCCTTATAGCAGCACTATTTACAATAGACAGCACATGGAAACAACCTAAATGTCCATCAACAGATAAATGGATAAGGAAGATGTATGTATGTGTTTATATATATATATATATATATGTACATATATGTATATACACACAATGGAATATTACTAACTCATCAAAAAGAATGCAGTGATGCTGTTTGCAGCAACATGGATGCAGCTAGATATTATCATATCAAATGAAGTAAGTCAGACAAAGACAAATGTCATATGATATCACTCATATGTGGAATCTAAAATATGACACAAATGAACTTGTTTTACAAAACATACTCACAGACATAAATAACAGACTTGTAGTTGCCAAGGGGAAGGGGTAGGGAAGGGATGGACTAGAAGTTTGGGGTTAGCAGATGCAAACTATTATATATAGTTGTTTATATAAACAATAGGGTCCTACTGTATAGCATAACTATTGAATATTGAAAAGAAGGTCTGCATAGGTATACCTGAGTCACTTTGTTGTACAACAGAAATTAACACAAGATTGCAAATCAAATATTCTTCAACTTAAAAAATAAATAAAATAAAGTTTTAAAAAATTTTCTTTAACAAATTTATTCCATGTATAACTACTGTTACAGTAGCTCCTGAACTACTGTTCCAAGGTGTGTTCAAAAAGCATAGAAATTCTTTTTTTAAAATATATTTACTTTCAGTCAATTCAGTTCAGTTGCTCAGTCGCGGCCGACTCTTTGCGACCCCATGAATCGCAACACGCCAGGCCTCCCTGTCCATCACCAACTCCCGGAGTTCACTCAGACTCACGTCCATCGAGTCAGTGATGCCATCCAGCTATCTCATCCTCTGTTGTCCCCTTCTCCTCCTGCCCCCAATCCCTCCCAGCATCAGAGTCTTTTCCAATGAGTCAACTCTTTGCATGAGGTGGCCAAAGTACTGGAGTTTCATCTTTAGCATGATTCCCTCCAAAGAAGTCCCAGGGCTGATCTCCTTCAGAATGGACTGGTTGGATCCCCTTGCAGTCCAAGGGACTATCAAGAGTCTTCTCCAACACCACAGTTCAAAAGCATCAATTCTTCAGCACTCAGCTTTCTTTATAGTCCAACTCTCACATCCATACATGACCACAGTAAAAAACCATAGCCTTGACTAGACGGACCTTTGTTGGCAAAGTAATATCTCTGCTTTTGAATATGCTATCTAGGTTGGTCGTAACTTTTTTTCCAAGGAGTAAGCATCTTTTAATTTCACGGCTGCAGTCACCATCTGCAGTGATTTTGGAGCCCCCCCCACCTAAAAAAAAATCTGACACTATTTCCACTGTTTCCCCATCTATTTCCCATGAAGTGATGGAACCAGATGCCATTATCTTAGTTTTCTGAATGTTGAGCTTTAAGCCAACTTTTTCACTCTCCACTTTCACTTTCATCAAGAGGCTTTTGAGTTCCTCTTCACTTTCTGCCATAAGGGTGGTGTCATCTGCATGTCTGAGGTTATTGATATTTCTCCCAGCAATCTTGATTCCAGCTTGTGTTTCTTCCAGTCCAGTGTTTCTCATGATGTACTCTGCATAGAAGTTAAATAAGCAGGGTGACAATATACAGCCTTGATGCACTTTTTTTCCTATTTGGAACCAGTTTGTTGTTCCATGTCCAGTTCTAACTGTTGCTTCCTGACCTGCATATAGATTTCTCAAGAGGCAGGTCAGGTGGTCTGGTATTCCCATTTCTTGAAGAATTTTCCACAGTTCATTGTGATCCACACAGTCAAAGGCTTTATTTTAATTGGAGGCTAGTTACTTTATAATATTGTAATGGTTTTTGCAATACACTGACATGAGTCAACCATGAGTGTACATGTGTCCCCCATCCTGAACCCCCCTTCCACCTCCCTCCCCAGTCCCAGTGCACTGGCTTTGAGTGCCCTGTTTCATGCACTGAACTTGGACTGGTGATCTGTTTCACATATGGTAATATACATGTTTCAGTGCTGTTCTGTCAAATCATCCCACCCTCACCTTCTCCCACAGAGTCCAAAAGGCTGTTCTTTATATCTGTCTCTTTTGCTGTCTCATATATAAGGTCATCATTACCATCTTTCTAAATTACATATATATGCATTAATATACTATATTGGTGTTTTTCTTTCTGATTTAGTTCACATGTATAATAGGCTCCAGTTTCATCCACCTCATTAGAACTGATTCAAATGTAGTGTTTTTAATAGCTGAGTAATATTCCATTGTGTATATGTACCACAACTTTCTTATCCATTCATCTACCAATGGACATCTTGGTTGCTTGCATGTCCTAGCTATTGTAAACAGTGCTCTGATGAACATTGGGGCACACGTGTCTCTTTCAGTTCTGGTTTCCTTGGTGTGTATGCTCAGCAATGGGATTGCTGGGTCATATGGCAGTTCTATTTCCAGTTTTTTTAAGGAATCTCCACACTGTTCTCCATAGTGGCTGTACTAATTTGCATTCCCACCAACAGTGTAAGAGGGTTCCCTTTTCTCCACACCCTCTCCAGCATTTATTGTTTGTAGACTTTTTGATAGCAGCCATCCTGACCGACCGAAGAAGGCAATGGCACCCCACTCCAGTACTCTTGCCTGGGAAATCCCATGGACAGAGGAGCCTGGTAGGCTGCAGTCCATGGGGTCGCTAAGAGTTGGACATGACTGAAGTGACTTACCAGCAGCAGCAGCAGCATTCTGACCGGCATGAGATGGTACCTCATTGTGGTTTTGATTTGCATTTCTCTGATAATGAGTGATGTTGAGCATCTTTTCATGTGTTTGTTAGCCATCTGTATGTCTTATTTGGAGAAATGTCTGTTTAGTTCTTTGGCCCATTTTTTTGATTGGGTAAGTTATTTTTCTGGTATAGAGCTGCATAAGCTGCTTGTATATTTTTGAGATTAATTGTTTGTCAGTTGCTTCATTTGCTATTATTTTCTCCCATTCTGAAGGCTGTCTTTTCACCTTGCTTATAGTTTCCCTCACAGTGCAAAAGCTTCTAAGTTTAATTAGGTCACATTTGTTTACTTTTGCTTTTATTTCCATTACTTTGGGAAGTGGGTCATAGAGGATCCTGCTGTAGTTTATGTCAGAGAGTGTTTTGCCTATGTTTTCCTCTAAGAGTTTTATAGTTTCTGGTCTTACATTTAGATCTTTAATCCATTTTGAGTTTACTTTTGTGTATGGTGTCAGAAAGTGTTCTAGTTTCATTCTTTTACAGATGGTTGACCAGTTTTCCCAGTACCACTTGTTAAAGAGATAGTCTTTTCTCCATTATATATTCTTGCCTCCTTTGTCAAAGATAAAGTGTCCATGGGTGGTGGATTTATCTCTGGGATTTCTATTTTGTTCCATTGATCTATATTTCTGTCTTTGTGCCAGTACCATACTGTCTTGATGACTGTGGCTTTGTAGTATAGTCTGAAGTCAGGCAGGTTGATTCCTCCAATTCCATTCTTCTTTCTCAAGATTGCTTTGGCTGTTCGAGGTTTTTTGTATTTCCATACAAATTGTGAAATTATTTGTTCTAGTTCTCTGAAAAATACCATTGGTAGCTTGATAGGGATTGTGTTGAATTTATAGATTGCTTTGGGTAGTATACTCATTTTCACTATATTGATTCTTCTGTTCCAGGAACATGGTATATTTCTCCATATATTTGTGTCATCTTTGATTTCTTTCATCAGTGTTTTACAGTTTTTTATATATAGGTCTTTTGTTTCTTTAGGTAGATTTATTCCTAAGTATTTTATTCTTTTTGTCACAATGGTGAATGGAATTGTTTCCTTAATTTCTCTTTCTGTTTTTTCATTGTTAGTGTATAGGAATGCAAGGGATTTCTGTGTATTAATTTTATATCCTGCAACTTTACTATATTCATTGATTAGCTCTAGTAATTTTCTGGTGGAGTCTTTAGGAATCCCAGGGATGGGGGAGCCTGGTGGGCTGCCGTCTATGGGGTCACACAGAGTCGGACACGACTGAAGCAACTTAGTAGTAGTAGTAGTAGTATGTAGAGGATCATGTTATCTGCAAACAGTGAGTTTTACTTCTTTTCCAATCTGGATTCCTTTTATTCCTTTTTCTTCTCTGATTGCTGTGGCTAACACTTCCAAAACTATGTTGAATAGTAGTGGTGAGAGTGGGCACCCTTGTCTTGTTCCTGCCTTTAGGGGGAAATGCTTTCAGTTTTTCACCATTGAGGATAATGTTTGCTATGGGTTTATCATATGTGGCTTTTATTATGTTGAGATGTGTTCCTTCTATGCCTGCTTTCTGGAGGGTTTTTATCATAAATGAATGTTGAATTTCGTCAAAGGCTTTCTCTGCATCTATTGAGATAATCACATGGTTTTTATCTTTCAATTTGTTAATGTGTATCACATTGATTGATTTGCAAATATTGAAGAATCCTTGCATCCCTGCGATAAAGCCCACTTGGTCATGGTGTATGATCTTTTAAATATGTTGTTGGATTCTGTTTGCTAGAATTTTGTTGAAGATTTTTGCATCTATGTTCATCAGTGATATTGGCCTGTACTTTTCTTTTTTTGTGGCATCTTTGTCTGCTTTTGGTATTAGGGTGATGGTGGCCTCATAGAATGAGTTTGGCTGTTTACCTTCCTCTGCAATTTTCTGAAAGAATTTGAGTAGGATAGGTGTTAGTTCTTCTCTATAGTTTTGGTAGAATTCACCTGTGAGGCCCTCTGGTCCTGGGCCCTTGTTTGTTGGGAGATTTTTGACTGCAGTTTTGATTTCCGTGCTTGTGATGGGTCTGTTAAGATTTTCTATTTCTTCCTGGTTCAGTTATGGAAGGTTATACTATTCTAAGAATTCATCCATTTCTTCCAAGTTGTCCATTTTATTGGCATATAGTTGCTGATAGTAGTCTCATATGATCCTTTGTATTTCTGTGTTGTCTGTTGTGATTTCTCCATTTTCATTTGTAATTTTGTTGATCTGATTCTTCTCCCTTTTTTTCTTGATGAGTCTGGCTAATGGGTTGTCTATTTTATTTATCATCTCAAAGAACCAGCTTTCAGTTTTATTGATTTTTGCTATAGTCTTTTTGTTTCTTTTTCATTCATTTCTGCCCTAATTTTTATGATCTTTCCTTTTACTAACCCTGGGCTTCTTCATTCCTTCTTTTTCTAGTTGCTTTAGGTATAAAGTTAGGTTATTTATTTGATTTTTCTTATGTTTCTAGAGGTAAGCTTGTATTGCATTGAACCTTCCCCTTTGCACTGCTTTTATTGAATCCCATATGTTTTGGGTTGTTGTTGTTTTCATTTTCATTTGTTTCTACGCATATTTTGATTTCTCTTTTGATTTCTTCTGTGATTTGTTGGTTATTCAGAAGCGTGTTGTTTAGCCTCCATATGTTTGTATTATTAATATTTTTTTCCTGTAGTTGACATCTAATATTACCACACTGTGATCAAAAAAGATGCTTGAAATGATTTATTTATTTATTTATTTTTATTTACCAGAGCTAGGTTTATGGCCCAGGATGTGATCTATCCTGGAGAATGTTTCATGTGTGCTTGAGAAAAATGTGAAATTCATTGTTTTGGGGTGAAATGTCCTATAGATATCAATTAGGTCTAACTGGTCCATTGTATCATTTAAAGTTTGTGTTTCCTTGCTAATTTTCTGTTTGGTTGATCATATCCATAGGTGTGAGTGGGGTATTAAAGTCTCCCACTATTAGTGTGTTCCTGTTAATTTCCCCTTTCATACTTGTTAGCATTTGCCTTACATATTGCAGTGCCCCTTTGTTGGGTGCATGTATATTTATAATAGTTTTATCTTCTTCTTGGATTGATCCTTTGATCATTATGCCTTCTTTGTCTCTTTTCATGGCCTTTATTTCAAAGTCTATTTTATCTGACATGAGTATTGCTACTCCTGCTTTCTTTTGGTCTCCATTTGCATGAAATATCTTTTTCCAGCCCTTTACTTTCAGTCTGTATGTGTACCATGGTTTGAGGTGAGTCTCTTCTAGACAGCATATATAGGGGTCTTGTTTTTGATTCTATTCAGCCAGTCTTTGTCTTTTGGTTGGGGCATTCAACCCATTTACATTTAAGTAATTATTGATAGGTATGATCCCATTGCCATTTACTTTGCTGTTTTGGGTTCAAGGTTTTAACCCTTTTCTATGTTTCCTGCTAAAGAAAATCCTTAAGCATTTGTTGGAGAGCTGGTTTGGTGGTGCTGATTTTCTCTCAGCTTTTGCTTGTCTGTAAAGCTTTTGATGGGTGGAGCTGTGTTCCCTCCCTGCTATTTACCTGGGGCCAAACTATGGTGGAGGTAATGAAGATAATGGTGACCTCCTTCAAAAGATCCCTTGCATGTATTGCTACACTCAGTGCCCCCAACCCTGCAGCAGGCCACCACCAACCCACACCTCCGCTGGAGATGCCTGGACACTCACAGGCAAGTCTGGGTCAGTCTCTTGTGGGCTCACTGTTCTTGTTGCTTATTTAACTTATATGCAGAGTAAATCATGCAAAATGTTGGGCTGGATGAAGCACAAGCTGCAATCAAGATTTCTGGGAGAAATATCAATAACCTCAGAAATGCAGATGATACCACCCTTATGGTAGAAAGTGAAGAGGAACTAAAGAATAAGTTGGCTTAAAGCTCAACATTCAGAAAACTAAGATTATGGCATCTGGTCCCATCACTTCATGGAAAATGGATGGGGAAACAGTGGAAACAGTGTCAGACTTTATTTTGGGGGGCTCCAAAATCAATGCAGATGGTCACTGAAGCCATGAAATTAAAAGACACTTACTCCTTGGAAGGAAAGTTATGACCAACCTAGACAGCATATTAAAAAGCAGAGACATTACCTTGCCAACAAAAGTCCATCTAGTCAAGGCTATGGTTTTTCCAGTAGTCATGTATAGATGTGAGAGCTGGACTATAAAGAAAGCTGAGTGCTAAGAATTGATGCTTTTGAACTGTGGTGTTGGAGAAGACTCTTGAGAGTTCCTTGGACTGCAAGGAGATCCAACCAGTCCATCCTAAAAAAAAATCAGTCCTGGGTGTTCATTGGAAGGACTGATGTTGAAGCTGAAGCTCCAATATTTTGGCCACCTGATGTGAAACATTTGAAAAGACCCTGATGTTGGGAAAGATTGAAGGCAGGAGGAGAAGGGGATGACAGAGGATGATATGGCTGGATGGCATCACTGACTCGATGGACATGAGTTTGGGTGAACTCCGGGAGTTGGTGATGGACAGGGAGGCCTGGCGTGCTGCAGTCCATTGGGTCGCAAAAGGTGGGCACGACTGAACAGCCGAACTGAACTGAACTGAAACCTTTTGATTTCTCTTTCATATTTGAATGAGATCCTTGCTGGGTACAGTAATCTGGGCTGTAGGTTTTTTTCTTTCATCACTTTAAGTATGTCCTGTGATTCCCTTCTGGCCTGAAGAGTTTCTATTGAACGATCAGCTGTTATCTTTATGGGGATCCCCTTGTGTGTTATTTGTTGCTTTTCCTTTGCTGCTTCTAATATTTGCTCTTTGTGTTTGATCTTCATTAATTTGATTAATATATGTCTTGGGGTGTTTCACTTTGGGTTTATCCTGTTTGGGACTCTCTGGGTTTCTTAGACTTGGGTGGCTATTTCCTCCTGCATTTTAGGGAAGTTTTCATCTATTATCTCCTCAAATATTTTCTCATGGTCTTTCTTTTTGTCTTCTTCTTCTGGGACTCCTATGATCTGAATGTTGGGCATTTAACATTTTCCCAGAGGTCTCTGAGGTTGTCCTCATTTTTTTTCATTCTTTTTTCTTTTACTTCTCTGCTTCATTTATTTCCACCATTCTATCTTCCACCTCACTTATCCTATCTTCTGCCTCAGTTATTCTACTGTTGGTTCCCTCCAGAGTGCTTTTGATCTCAGTTATTGCATTATTCATTATTGATTGCATCTTTTTTATTTCTTCTAGGTCCTTGTTAAACATTTCTTGCATCTTCTCAATCCTTGTCTTTAGTCTGTTTATCTGTAACTCCATTTTGTTTTCAAGATTTTGGATCATTTTTACTATCACTATTCTGAATTTTCTTTCAGGTAGACTCCCTATCTCCTCCTCTTTTGTTTGGTTTGGTGGGCATTTATCATGTTCCTTTACCTGCTGAATATTTCTCTGCCTTTTCTTTTGTTTAGATTGCTGTGTTTTGGGTGGCCTTTCTGTAGGCTGGAAGTATTTGAGTGAGTGAGTGAGTGAAGTCGCTCAGTCGTGTCCAACTCTTTGTGACCCCGTGGACTGTAGCCCACCAGGCTCCTCCGTCCATGAGGTTCTCCAGGCAAGAATACTGGAGTGGGTTGCCATTTCCTTCTCCAGGGGATCTTCCCAACCCAAGGATCGAACCCAGGTCTCCTGCATTGCAGGCAGATGCTTCAACCTCTGCTTCTTCTTTATTGTGGAGCTTGCTCCCTGTGGGTGGGGTTGGACTAGTGGCTTGTCAAGGTTTCCTGGTTAGAGGAGTTTGTGTCTGTGTTTTGATGGGTGGAGCTGGATTTCTTTTCTCTGGAGTGCAATTGAAGTGTCCGGTAGTGAGTTTTGGGATGTCAGTGGGTTTGGCATGGCTTTGGCAGCCTGTCTTTTAATGCTCAGGGCTGTGTTCCCACATTGCTAGAGAATTAGAGTGGTATGTTTTGCGATGGAACTTGTTGGCTCTTGGGTGGAGCTCAGTTTCAGTGTAGGTATGGAGGCTTTTGGATGAGCTCTTGTCTGTTAATGTTCCCTGGAAATCAGGAGTTCTCTGGTGTTCTCAAGTTTTGGATTTAAGCCTCTTGCCTCTAGAAAAGCATAGGAATTCTGAACAATCCTATTTTATTTGAAAAAAAAAAAAGGATTTTTTTTTTCTTCCATCAAAAAAGACAAATAAATGCATGATGGATTACATTGGTGTTTTCTGGATTGTTGAGGATATTCCAGACAGGAGAACTTCCTGTTTGTCATGCATTGGTGAGAAAGACCTCTGCTTATAGTTATGCATTGAGGACTGGAAGAATTTAGCACAGACTAGCTTTCATCTCCACACAGTTCAAACCTCTTTTCTCACCCACTACACATACGCTTCCAGATCCACATACCTAAGATATGGTGACATTAAGATATCATCTTTGGCTACACAGGGTGATGAAGGATAATTCAGTATGGTGGGCCACAGATGTATTATTCCAGGAAGACATCATGTACCATGATTACCAGTGATAATTTGTACCCAGAAGTAACAGAAACCCATTTAACATATCCCACTAAATCCAAATTAAATGCAATCTTAACTGAACTTTCTCTTAACCGGATGTCAAAAATGCTGACAGCCTCTCTGACAAAACTATCATGAAAGAAAGTCTCAATAAAAAGATATAACTGTTTTAAATGATTGCAATTAAAATAACTTAGCTGAGTAAATTTTATGAGCACATTGCTAGGATCATTTCAGGGTCTTGTAAGGGTCTGTGCAATTAAAGATGACTGAAGCTCAGACTTCATTGATTTCATGTAAATCAGCCTCTTGATGAGCTAAGGACTAAATTCCTTAATATATAAAGAGCTCTAACAAATCAATAAGACCAACAATTCAATTAAAAACTTAGCAAAGGGTGTGTATACACAGTACAGTTCAGTTCAGTTCAGTTCAGTTGCTCAGTTATGTCCAACTTGTTGCAACTCCGTGAATCCCAGTACACCAGGCCTCCCTTTCCATTACCAACTCCTGGAGTTCACTCAAACTCACATCCATCGAGTCAGTGATGCCATCCAGCCATCTCATCCTCTGTCGTCCCCTTCTCCTCCTGCCCCCAATCCCTCCCAGCATCAGAGTCTTTTCTAATGAGTCAACTCTTTGCAGTATAGCATTCCCCCAATTAAAAAAAAAATGATGAGTTGTTGCCAAAATACAATCTCCAACACATGTTAAGTGAAAAAATAAAAAGGCAAATAGTGTGTATGCAGTCTCCAGTCTGCATACAAAAACGGAATGTCTATACATACACAGACTATTTCAGAAAGCTTACAACAATGAGTGGTTGCCTTAGGGACTAAGGGTTTGAGAGTGAGAGCTCTCTTTTACTTTGGTGCAGTGTGAATTTCTCAGCAACTGCAGATACTGTTTTGTCTTTTTTACTCCAAGTGTTATTACTTACTAAAACTCACTGAACTGTAAACCTAAAAAGAGTACATTTAACTGTCTTTAAAATTAAAAATGTAGATTTAAAAAACATGATTATTAAGTGTATATTACATAATAAATATATAGTAAAATAATATTTTATGTGTATATATATGCACACACAGGACTTAAATACATGTATATAAACACAGGACGTAATGGAAAAAATGCCCATTGTTTAACATTTGCTTTACTTTAGCTACTGGATTGAATAGGGATGGAAACAAAACTGTAAAATACCTTTAGCTAGATTTGATATGTGTTCTATTCAGTTGGTCAGTTGTGTCCGACTCTTTGTGACCTCATGGACTACAGCACGCTAGGCCTCCTTGTCCATCATCAACTCCCAGAGCTTGCTCAAATCCTTATTCATCTAGTCGATGATGTCATCCAACCATCTCATCCTCTGTCATCCACTTTTCCTCCCACCTTCAATTTTTCTAGCATCAGGGTCTTTTCAAATGAGTCAGTTCTTCGCATCAAGTGGCCAAAGTATTGGAGTTTCAGCTCCAACATCAGTCCTTCCAATGAATATTCAGGACTGATTTCCTTTAGGATGGACTGGTTGGATCTCCTTGCAGTCCAAGGAACTCTCAAGTCTTCTCCAACACCATAGTTCCAAGACATCGATTCTTCGGCACTCAGCTTTCTTTATAGTCCAACTCTCACATCAATACATGACCACTGGAAAAACCATAGCTTTGACTAGATGGACATTTGTCAGCAAAGTAATGTCTCCACTTTTCAATATACTGTCTAGGCTGGTCATAACTTTCCTTCCAAGGAGTAAGTGTCTTTTAATTTCATGGCTGCAGTCACCATCTGCAGTGATTTTGGAGCCCAAGAAAATAAAGTATGTCACTATTTCCATTGTTTCCCCATCCATTTGCCATGAAGTGATGGGACCAGATGCCATGATCTTCATTTTTTTAATGTTGAGTTTTAAGTCAACTTTTTCACTCTCCTCTTTCACTTTCACCAAGAGGTTCTTTAGTTCCTCTTCACTTTCTGCCATAAGGGTGGTATCATCTCCATAGCTGAGGTTATTGATATTTCTCCCAGCAATCTTGATTGCAGCTTGAGCTTCATCCAGCCCAGCATTTCATATGATGTACTCTGCATACAAATTAAATAAGCAGGGTAACAGTATACAGCCTTGATGTACTCCTTTCCCAATTTGGAACTAGTCTGTTGTTCCAGGTCCAGTTCCAATTGTTGCTTCTTGACCTGCATACAGGTTTCTCAGGAAGCAATAAAGTGGTCTGGCATTCCCCTCTCTTTAAGCATTTTCCACAGATTGTTGTGATCCACAGTCAAAGGCTTTGGCATAATCGATAAAGCAGAACTGTTATTATTTGCATCAGGTTTACCCCATAAGCCTATTTAAACCTGAAGTCTATAAACATATTCAACTACTGCAATAGAAAAATAAGCAAAAATGCAGCTAAGACAAAAATGACCTTGATAATCCACCAAAACAATGCTTCCCATGTGAATAATGGAAAGTTGAGATCCATGTTAGATTTGAAACTTACCCCGGGTATCTGATACTCTGAACAGACCCCTCCCTTCCCACCCATCCTGGTAGGCCAGCCTGTGCTGTAGGGAAGGCTGCACTCACATTTGCTTGGGCTTCCTGCAGACATTGCTGCTGGTCATCTCTGCAGTCACAGCAGCCCCCAACCCAGACAGCCTCAGCAGCTGCTCCCCATCAGCAGGCTCCTGGCATAGCTGCTCTTTCTGTGTTAGGAAAACCAGAGTCCTTCAGAGCACAGTGCCTGGACCATGGACCACAGGGCAGCCTATCCAGGAACTTCTGTGTGCATTTGTGGAGATGCTGAAGGAACAGTGTTGTGCATTACACAACAGACACATGAGTCCCCTTCTGCTGGAGTAACAAATTCCAAGAGATAGACAGGGAATGGGGAGAGAGATAGACCCCCTTCCTGGATGCAGGGAGAATTGTGCCACCCCCAAACTCTACCCATAAACATTATTCCTACCACCGGCTATTCCAAGGTGCAGAGTGGCTTCCCAGCTGGAGAGAATATTTCCTTGCCCTCGGTGTGTATCTAAGGATCAGCCTGGTCTCTATTTAAATTCACTTCCCTGGTTGCTCAGCAGGTAAAGAATCTGCCTGCAATGCTGGAGACCAGGGTTTGATCCCTGGATTGGGAAGATACCCTAGAGAAGAGAAAGGCTGCCCATTACAGTATTCTGGCTTGGAGAATTCCATGAAAAGAATAGCCTGGCTGACTACAGTCCATGAGGTCTGCAAAGAGTCAGATACGACTGAGTGACTAACACTTTAACAAGGCATTTACTCCATCGAAGAAATCCTTTGCATTTCTCCCTGGGCACCCTGCACTGCTCTGGGTGCTCAGAACACAACTCAAATGAAACCCAGGTCCCTGCTGTCATGCGCCTATGTCCTCAGGGCAGGGAGGCAGACCACACACAGATACAGAGATCAGGAACCTGAAACGTGGGTTGTGATGGGGCCACAGAGACACCTGAGACAGGTATGTGGACAGACAGAGGGGGGATGGGGGTCAGGAAGTCCTCTCTGAGAAGATGACAGGGTAGCAGAGACCTAAGGCCAGGGAGGGGACAACCTAGACCAGGAGCATCCCCAGGTGGGGCACAGCTGGTGGGAAGCTGAGAACACACCTGGCCTGGCATGGTGGGGGGAGGGGGCTCACAGAGCCCAGGGCTGTTGGAAGAGCAAGAGACTCGGGCCAGGGAGGGGCAAGGAGCCAAGCCGTGTACACTTTTATTAGAAGTGGCAAGAATTCTTTTTTTTTTAAGATTTTTTTTATGTGGATCATTTTAAAATTCTTTATTGAATTTGTTACATTATTGCTTCTGTTTTTATAGGCTTTTGTTTGGTTGGTTTTTTCTGGCCACTCAGCATGTGGGATCTTAGGTCCCCTAGCAGCGATTGAACTTGCACCCTCTGGCTTGGGAGGCAAACTCTTAACCACTGGACCACCAGGGAAGTCCAAGAATTCTTCTTTTTCTCTGAGTGAGATGCCAGCCACTGGAAGTTCTGAGCATGAACTGATGTCCTCTGCTTTCAGACAGTCCCCCTAGTAGTCTCAGGCGGGAGGGCTGTGCCCACAGGCTGGAAAGTCACACATCCCCTTCTCCTCTGCTGACTGTGAATTTAATAACAGCCAGGAAAGAAGCTGTTGTAGAGAGAAGGAACTTGGGGAAGGAATGGGCATGGTTGCTGGGGCTCCCGTGTCAGAAGTGACGAGGTAGGAGGGAGGGGGAAGGATGAGGAAGTTGGCATTTCCCCAGCATCACTGTCCAGCTCCAGCAGAGGATCAAGGAAACGGCTAGAACCCAGTGGCCTGTTAGTCTCCTGGCTCAGCCCCTGTTTTCACATCCACTAAGATAGTCTGCTTAGACCCAAATTTCCCAGAGATGCAGTTTCATTGGTTTTATCTTCTTTCTACTCAGAGCATATGTTTTTCTTGAGTCTCTGTTGAGGGTCTTTTCCAGTGTCTGGAATTGCTCCAAAAGTTTATAGAGAAAGTCTCCTGATGCCCAACCACACAAAGCACTGATGACCCAGAAGGGGACTGGATTGGGGATATTTCAGGCTGTCTTAGGCATCAGTGAATCATTTTCACCTTCTCCTTATAGGGTCACATGAAAAGATATTTGATAATATCCCACCCAAAAGCAGAGGCAAGGAGTAGAGAATGAGTTTGTGACTGTGGTTTTCATTGGCTGGTGGTGGTTTAGTCCCTAAGTTGTGTTCGACTCTTGGACTATCGCCTGCCAAGTTCCTCTGTCCATGGGATTCTCCAGGCAAGAATACTGCAGTGGGTTGCCATTTTCTTCCCCAGGGAATCTTCTCAACCCAGGAATCTAACCCAGGTCTCCTGCATTGCAGGCAGATTCTTTACCAAATGAGCTACAAGGGAAGCCCTAAGTCTTTTGTTGGTTGGGAAAATCCTATTAGGAATTTCAAAACTGTGTGTGTGTTTTCCAAGCGGGTCCCAGCAGTGAAGCCAGTGTCAGTTTACCCAGAAAAGCAGGAAACCCTGTAAGCTAAGATAAAATGTGCTGATCTTGCTCAGATATTGCTTTAGTATAACAGCTTGATGTTGAAATCAGAGTTTGCAAAGTCAGATGCCTACAGGGAACAAATTGACTAAGGGTGAGAAACATATGTTCTCAATATGAATCCTTATCTTCTGACTTTTTAAAAATTTTATTGAGGTATAGTTGATTTGGGCTTCGCAGATAGCTCAGTTGGTAAAGAATCCGCCTGCAAAGCAGGAGACCCCGGTTCGATTCCTGGGTCAGGAAGATCTGCTGGAGAAGGGGTAGGCTACCCACTCCAGTATTCTTGGGACTCCCTGGTGGCTCAGCTGGTAAAGAATCCATCTGCAGTGTGGGAGACCTAGGTTCGATCTTTGGGTTGGGAAGATCCCCTGGAGAAGGGAAAGGCTACCCGCTCCAGTATTCTGGCCTGGAGAATTCCATGGACTGTATAGTCCATGGGGTCACAGAGAGCTGGACATGACTGAGCTACTTTCACTTCACATAGTTGATTTACACATTGTGTTCATTTCTGCTATACAGCAAAGAGACTCAGTTACACATGCAGACATTCTTTTTCATACCCTTTCCATTATTGTTTATCACAGAATATTGAATGTAGTTCCCTGTGCTATACAGTAGGACCTTATTGTTTATACTAGTTTGTATCTGCTAATCCCAAACTCCCGGTCCTTTCCTACTCATCTCCTTGGCAACCACAGGTCTGTCTATGTCTGTGAGTCCATCATCTATGTCTGTGAGTCTGTTTCTGTTTTGTAAATATGTTCATGTGGTATTTTAGATTCCACATATGAGTGATCTCATATGATATTTCTCCTTCTCTGTCTGACTTACTTCACTTACTGTGATGATCTCTAGGTCCATCCATGTTGCTACAAATTGCATTATTTCATTCTTTTATGGCTGAGTAATATTCCATTGTATATATGTGCCACCATTCTTTTTTATGGCTGAGTAATATTCCATCACATATATGTACCTTGAGTCCCTTCGACTGCAAGGAGATCAAACCAGTCAATCCTAAAGGAAATCAGTCCTGAATATTTCTTGGAAAGACTGATGCTGAAGCTGAAGCTCCAATACTTTGGTCACCTGATGCGAAGAACTGACTCATTAGAGAAGACTCTGATGCTGGGAAAGATTGAAGGCAGGAGGAGAAGTGGATGACAGAGAATGAGACTGTTGGATGGCATCACCAACTTGATGGACATGAGCTTAAGCAAGCTCCGGGAGTTGGTGATGGACAGGGGGGCCTGGCATGGTGCAGTCCATGGGGTTACAAAGAGTCAGACACAACTGAGCAACTGAACTGAACTGACTGATGTATCACATCTTCTTTATCCATTCATCTGTCAATGGACATTTAGGTTCCAACTTTTAATAGAGACAAGGATATTAAAAATATGTCACTGTTAGTAGAATGGATCTGAAGGGTATCACCATTGGGGGGTGGTGCTGATCTCTGACTAGTCCCACATGTATATAGTCTAATGTATATAATCTAATATACATTAGATCAATTCCACAATCTTCCTTCCTTTTGATAAATAAACCTACAGACTGTCCCCAGCTAGCACTCAAGCCTCCTTTCCAAAGACATGGCTTACACTCATCACACTCCCCAAGTAGTCTGGAAGTAGAAACCTGGGACTCTCGAACAACACAGAATCAGCTACCAGTACAACACTGTGATCCAGAACTTGCCTGACCATTCATTTCAGGCCAGATCATGAAACCTGCAGAATCAAACAGAGCTAAACAAATGAAATGAATAACTACATCCTTCCAGAGCTATCAAGTTCCCTGGAGTGAGCCTTACAATGACAGAGGTTCTTTCCTTGGAATGTGGCTAATTGGGGGCGCTAAATATAAACATCCCAATTTGGTTAATTTTCCATCTGGGATTTCATATTCTATGTCTACAAGAGCTAGGAATTCTAGAAAGTGATTCCCTAATTGTCAACACCCCACAAAAGGGAGGAAAAGAAACATGATTTCAGGGTGAAGTGAACCCATCCAAGTGAGAAGCGGTAATTGAGAGTGTTCAGGGCCCACCACAAATAATTCCATTTAACTTCAAACTAGATAGTATATTCAAAAGCAGAGACATTACCTTGCCGACTAAGGTCTGTCTAGTCAAGGCTATGGTTTTTCCTATGGTCATGTATGGATGTGAGAGTTGGACTGTGAAGAAGGCTGAGCACCGAAGAATTGATGCTTTTGAACTGTGGTGTTGGAGAAGACTCTTGAGAGTCCCTTGGACTGCAAGGAGATCCAACCAGTCCATTCTGAAGGAGAGCAACCCTGGGATTTCTTTGGAAGGAATGATGTCAAAGCTGAAACTCCAGTACTTTGGCCACCTCATGCGAAGAGTTGACTCATTGGAAAAGACTCTGATGCTGGGAGGGATTGGGGGCAGGAGGAGAAGGGGACGACCCAGGATGAGATGGCTGGATGGCATCACGGACACGATGGACGTGAGTCTGAGTGAACTCCGGGAGATGGTGATGGACAGGGAGGCCTGGCTTGCTGTGATTCATGGGGTCGCAAAGAGTCGGACGCGATTGAGCGACTGAACTGAACTGAACTTCAAACTATGCAAAGCAAACAATGCATGGTCCCTGGTTGAAGTCCTTCTTGATAGTTTCTAGGGAAAAACTTGAGAGGACTAAGGGGGACTTAGCCTTTTAAACCTCAGTTGATGTCACAGCAGTTTTAAGCTTATAGACCAGCAGCTATATAATTTGACTCATCCTTCAGAAAATTTATGCACCAAGAATTCAGATCCTAAAGCTTCTAGGTCAGATCCTGTAGAGTAAGAATATCACATAGAATGGAAAATTTCTGGGTTTTAGGGGTAGATCAGCTAACAGTGGTATAAAGTTCAGACCAACAGACTGTAGGCCCATAAATCTGGCCTACCTACTGTTTTTGTAAATAAAATTTTATTAGAACTCTCATTTGTTTACATATGTCTATGGCTCCTTCCATGCTATAATAGCAAAGGTGAGGAATTGCAACAGAGACTATACAGTCTGCAGAACCTAAAATATTTACTGTCTGACCCTTCACAGAAAAAAAAAATATGCAGCCCCTGGTGAAAGGTTTCCAAACTTTTTGATCAGATACCCCTACTGATAAAAGAAAGTTATGGAGCTGTCACAGGAGTTGGGGGAGGAAAGAAGGTACAATCTGTCTGTGGAACATGTGTTAAGTCACCCTTAAAAATGCATTCCAATATACATTAGATGCAGACACATACTGTTTGATTTCTCTTATGGGAGGTACCTAGAATAGTCAAATTCATAGTCAGAAAGTACATTGGTAGATGCCGGGGCTGGGGGGTGGGGAGGGGGAATGGGGAGTTAGCGTTTAATTGGGACAGAGTTTCAGATTAGGAAAGTGAAAAATTCAGGAGAGGGATGATGGTGCGAAGTGCACACCAGTGTGAATGGACTCAGTGCTACTGAACTGCACAGTTACATATGGTTAATGTAGTATGCTTTATGTGACTTTTACCACTATTTTTTAAAAATTGTTTTAAGTTATGGAGCGTGTAGCCCTATTATATGGATGAGTTATGGGATATGTATATAGCTTCAAAGTGCATGCATGCTAAGTTTGCTTCAGCCATGTCTGACTCTTTGCCACTCCATGGACCATAGCCTGCCAGGCTCCTCTGTCCATGGGATTCTTCATGCAAGAGTCCTGGAATGGGTTGCCATGTCCTCCTACAGGGGATCTTCCTGACCCAGGAACAGAACCATGTCTCTTGTCTCCTGCATTGGCAGGTGGGTTCTTTACCACCAGCGCCTCCTGGGAAGCCCAGCTTCAAAGTATCTCTCCACAAATTATTTACTAACCGTAAAGGGGAGGATATTAATAGTAACCTTAGTGTGAAAAATCTCCAACAGATATTGCCTTATCCAGGCAACCAAATTAATATCACCAGACGCAGGACAAGTCAAAACCACACGTGTCCTGGATGATGCCCTAAGAAACCACAACAGCATTATGTGAGCAGCAACCACACCAAGAACACAAAACTGAATAGAATCTCGAGGAAACATCAGCATACCTGAATCGAGGGAGAGTCTTCAGGGTCTGTCTGTCAAGGTCATGCAAGGCTGGGAGGGACTGGGGACTGTTCTNCCGAAGAATTGATGCTTTTGAACTGTGGTGTTGGAGAAGACTCTTGAGAGTCGCTTGGATTGCAAGGAGATCCAACCAGTCCATTCTGAATGAGATCAGTCCTGGGATTTCTTTGGAAGGAATGATGTTAAAGCTGAAACTCCAGTACTTTGGCCACCTCATGTGAAGAGTTGACTCATTGGAAAAGACTCTGATGCTGGGAGGGATTTGGGGCAGGAGGAGAAGGGGACGACCCAGGATGAGATGGCTGGATGGCATCGCTGACTCGATGGACGATGGACGTGAGTCTGAGTGAACTCCGGGAGTTGGTGATGGACAGGGAGGCCTGGTGTGCTGCAATTCATGGGGTCGCAAAGAGTCAGACACGCCTGAGCGACTGAACTGAACTGAATAGATGATAAAGAGAGATAATGATCGACGGATAGACAGATGGAGAAATAGATAAAAAGATAAAGAAATGGGGGCAAAATATAAGCAACTGATGAATCTGAGTAAAGGACATAAAAGCATTCTTTATGCTATTCTTGCTGCTTTTCTGCAAATGTTAATTATGTTAAAATAAGAATTTTTTTAAATGCAGAACAAAAATCCCCCAAAGCACCCCCAAGGACAGAGCTCTTATTTTTGACTCATTTCTGGCAGCTCAGGCCCTCTGGGTTCATTTATTTTCAGGCCAGTAATACAAAGTGGATTTACCCTGAGGTCTCCATGCTGTTCCCTCCGGCGCCCCCTTCTCATCCCCCAGTTATTGATTTCTGGGTCCCAGCCCAGGATGGCCTCCCTGGGCACCTGCTGCAGGGAATGAGTTTCTCCATGGAATTCAAGACCTTTGGAGCTGGTGGAAAGCAGGCTTGTAGAGTGTGTTGTCCTTTTCCCAGATGAGACACAGCACGGCAGTTATTCTAAAACAAAGGAAGAGAGATGCTGAATGTTGTGCAAATTTTGGTTTTGACCAGTCTGGCTTATGCTGCTAATCCTTTCTAATATCCATTCATCCCTTTTTTCCTGTATAAACAGGATGCTGATTAATTTAGGCAGCAATGTACCTAGAGTCTGTTGATGGTAACCATGTTATACTGCACTGGCCAACAAGCAGTGCTGACTGGGGTCAGGAGGGAAGAATTCTGGAAAAAAACATTTGCTTTCCTCTTAAAAGGGGATAGATGAGATTAGTGTTATCCTTCATTCTATTTCTAGTCCTGAATACAGATGATGGCTGGAGCTATGGCAGCCACTTTACAATCATGAGGAAACCCCCAGGAAACTCAGAATGACAGTCCTGATAGCCTTGAGTCATTAAATCATGGCCAACAACTGTCTACTTCTCATGTGAGAAAAAAATAAAGCCCTATTTGTTTAAAACACTGTTAGTTGTGTATTCCATCACTTTTTTCAAACCAATTTTTAATTGTCATAAAAATAAATCTTATTTTCCTTTTTGTATCTTAGGCTCCAGAGAAGAGCTATGATGAAATATACTGCATTCTGTTCTCTTGGGGGTCCCTTCCTGTTCTCCCTGCCACAATAATTTTCAGTTAAACTGTGGGCTTAATTCTTCAGTCCTGATTCAGACAAACTCCCATGGGGAGCGTTCTCTGCGTAAAGCTGACGATTCCTACTTTCCTTCTCCAAACTGAATATTTTCACTTTTGCTTAATTATTAATATGCTGCAGATATATTTAAGATGCGACCCCAGCATAAAGTATATTTAAAACTTGAGCAAGGATTTCCATTACACTGATAAATAAAGGATGAGTTGCCCCAGCCTGCTTTCCCCTGACTGCTCAGCTGCTCCCACATGCTTCTTGCCTTGCCGGCAGCTCTTCCGCCTGTTTGTCCAACCAGCTGACAGGATCATCATAAGGATCACGCTCAGAGGAGTTATGAGCCTAGGGCTCCACAGGGAATGGCAAATGTAAACAATAGCCAAGAGGCTACGTGTGAAGATTCGTTTATCAAGACAGATCCAAAGAGGAAGACTAGTTCTGGAAATAGATTTTCCCCAGCCTGACTCAGGACACAAAAGAGTGTCCAGCCTCTGTTCAGAAACACTAGCAACCAGACTCCATAGGCTGGGATAGGACAAGCCAACAGATTTTTGGGAGCAGAAACAGCAAAGAGACAGCGAGCACCAGGATGAAGCATCAATGTGAATGTTGCTCAGTCAATAGCTAATTTCTTGCAGGTCAAATACAGCTGCAAAGTGTTCATCTGGGTTAAGATATTATGATACAAACGAACC
This sequence comes from Redunca redunca, assembly GCA_006410935.1. Lineage (NCBI taxonomy): Eukaryota > Metazoa > Chordata > Mammalia > Artiodactyla > Bovidae > Redunca > Redunca redunca. The sequence continues at coordinate 279,424 of SJYQ01001156.1, read as the reverse complement.
TATCTACAGGACAGAACAGATGCACAGACATAGAGAAAAGACTTGTGATTGCCAAGGAGGAGGGGAGTAGGGAGAGGGATAAACTGGGAGTCTGGGGTTAGTAGAGGCAAACTATTAGTATTACATTTAGAATGGATAGACAACAAGGTCCCACTGTATAGCACAGGGAACTGTATCCAGCCTCCTGGAATAAACTACAAAGGAAAAGAATATACAATAAAAATGTATACATGTGAACAATTGAGTCACCTCGCTATACAGTAAAAATTAGTACAACATTGTAATCAACTATTGTTGTTGTTGTTTAGTCATTAAGTTGTGTACAACTCTTGCAACCCCATGGACTATAGCCCACCAGGCTCTTCAGTCCATGGGACTTTCCAGGCAAGAAGATTGGAGTAGGTTGCCATTTCCTCCTCCAGGGGATTTTCTTGATCCAGAGAGCAAAGCCATGTCTCTTATGTCTCCTGCATTGCAGGTGGATTCTTTACCACTAGCACCACCTGGGAAGCCCCAAACTGTACTTCAATTTAAAAAATAATATATATTCTTGATTCAGACATATATATGTATACACACACACACACTCACATATATAAATCACTTTGCTGCACACCTGAAAGTAACACAACATTGTAAATCAACTATATTTCAATAAAATTAAAAAAAAAAAACAGAAAAATATACATTATAATTCCAAAGCACCCAAACAACTGGACATTTCTCTAGATAGATTACAGAGGACAAGAGACCCCTGAAGCTTTGTAATGCTTTTATCATAGATTGCACAGAGATGACCACGGAAGAATGGGGGACAGAATGGGTGGCTCCCAGTAAAAGTAGGAAAAGAGCCCAGTGTATCAGATAGAGCAGGTAACATTGCACAGAGATTCCTGTGGCACCAGGGAATGGGCATCTCCACAGAGGTCTGGTGGTGGATGACGGATTAGGAGGATAGGTCTCACTGAAAGAGATCCAGGGCTACCAGGAGATGGGGATCACTTAGCAAAACCTTGAGGACACCAAGGAACAGGCATCACTTAGGGGAATCCTGGGGACACCAGAGGAATGGACATCACTTTATCAGATCCTAGGACACCAGGGGAAAGACATCACTGACAGCAATCCTGGGAGGATCAGGAGGTATAATTGCATCAGATGCATGAAAGATGTTCATGCAAGGCCTTCGCCTTGTGCAGCCTCTGCTCCATTATAAGACGACCATGCCCTTGGCAGTATCCTTTCCTTCAGCCCAAACCCCAGAGTGAGACTCCTGCAGGGCACCCCCTGAACCCTGAGCCTGAAGCAGAACCATCCACGTATGCCCAGTCCACTCTGCTGGGCTTCACTTGACCTGCATGCCCCAATATGAGAAGCCACTTGCAATCTTCTGTGACTTGGAGACCTGGGAGTGTTTGTTACACAGCAGTTGCTGACTGCTAGCTCCCACCTTCTGAAGACATGCTACCCATGTACTGGAGGGGAACAGAGAAGTCTATGATCTGTGCTCAAGAACAACAGTCAATTTGTGCAGCCTATTAATTCTATCTGCCTTTGGAGAGAAAGAAAATCATTATACAGTAACTCGAGAGATTTTATGCTTCACATCAGAGGGTATCTCATTATACTTTCATAGACTTGAATATCCATGTTTATCAACAACATTTGTCTACAAAGGCAAGTTAACATAATAATGTGCTATGAGCTGGTTTATCACAACTGAGTCAGTGCACGCCCCAGCCTGCCTTGGTTGTTTCTCAGGGGGCCTGGTGGGGCGGGTGGNCGGTCTCAGTCCCACACAGAGTCCTGGTTAGTCCTTGCTTTATAAAATCAGGCAGACAACCTTCAAAACACACAGATGTGTATATTTTATTTCCTTTATTTGATGTCAAGGACTCAAGGATTTATTTTTCAACTGTAACATATACTCCATTCCATTGTACAAGCATTTTTCACTTAAAGTCTCAACAATACTGAAAAAAATCAGAAGCTCAGTGGGAAATTGCTTTTCCGAATCCTATTTTCTACTATTTCAAACTGGAGAAGTTATTACACGTTACAGATCCACCCAAATGCTCCAACCAATTTTATAAGTGTAGCTTTAAAAAAAAAAGTAAAATCCCTATATATACATAACAACCTGTCCTGGGAGCAGGTAAAAATCTTACAGCATCACTTGCTGACTATAAGACAATTCATACAATTGTCACAAACAGTTGTTCTGTACACCGTACCTCCAGGATATGTGAGATTCATGGCTCTTTGGTGGGCAAAAGGAAGCCTTTCAAATATCTTGACTTTGAGGCTCTATCACTTGTATTTTGAGAGAAAGTTGAAACTTTGTCCATTTAGCAATTTGTTTAAAATGTCATCTTGAATTGTGGGGTCAAAAATGTGTATTTCTCTTTAAATACATATCTGAGAAGAGATTTATTTATATCATATATGTGTGTTAAGTTATACATTATATATTAATATATACATTGTTCCTGTTTCTTTAGTCGCTAAGTCATGTCCGACTCTTTGCAACCCCATGGACTGTAGCCCACCAGGCTCCTCTGTCCACGGGATTTCCCAGCAAGAAGAATGGAGTGGGTTGCCAGGCCCTCCTCCAGGGAATCTGTCCGACCTAGGGATCAAACCCAAGTCTCTTATGTCTCTTGCATTGGCAGAATTCTTTACCACTGCACCACCAGGGAAGCATATGCATATATAATGAAGTTCGATATTAAAAACCAACGAATGTACTTCCAGTACATGTATATATGTGCCACTTCTTTACCCATTCACCTGTTGATGGACATTTAGGTTGCTTTCATGTCTTGGCTGTTGTAAATAGTGCTTGATGGCACCCGAGTTCTCCAAGTACCTGAGACTTTCCCGGGTCAGGCTGTGCCTACCAGCGCTTGCTGCAGCTCGAGACACTAGCTACCCTCTGGCGCCACCTACTGGTTCTCTTCCTCCTTCATCCCAGAATTTCCTTGCGCTCAAAAACAAGAAGAGATTTTGAGCCGGTGACATTCTCTTTATATTGATTGTGGGAATGGAGGGGTGACGTTCTGATTTCTAAGGTGGTACATTTGTGCTTGGGCTTCCCTGGTGGCTTAGACGGTAAAGAATCTGCCTGCAATGTGGGAGATATGGGTTCAATCCCTGGGTTGGGAAGATCCCCTGGCGAAGAGCACGGGACCCACTCCAGTATTCTTGTCAGGAGAATTCCTCTGACAGAGGAGTCTGGCAGTCCATGGGGTCGCAGAGGTGGACACGACTGGGCGACTTTCACTTTCACACATTTTTGCTTGACAATTGTAGAAAATACAAAAATAGCCCAAAGACAAGTCCCAACTATAAACAAACCTCTCCCACCCCTAAAGCCCCACTTTGAAATAACCATTGTTCATATTTTTGGTACCAACCTTTCCAGTTTATCTTGTGATATTATTTTATTATGTATATTTTATGTATATTATATTTACTATATGTATCTTCTCTATACATGTTACATTAGGGGAAGATTACTGTTACTTCATTCTGTTTTCCCTAGATTCTATTCTGTAACCTGGTTGGTTCTATTTAATTCACACTTTCCCTTAATCCATGAGGTTTGAATATTGTCATCATTATAACAGTCTGTAACTTATGTAATATTTGCCTCCCATTATTTGATATTTCACTTAATTCTGCATGATTTTCTTGGATATAAAGCTGCTTGCTCATCTTTCATGCTTTCACAGCAATTTATTCCTGGGAACAAAACACCTAGATCCACCAACTGTAGGCTTTTTTATGGCTTTGGATTCTCTTTGTCTAATTGCCTTCTGTGTGTGTGTGTGTGTGTGTGTGTGTGTGTGTGTGTGTGTGTTGTGCTTAGTCGCTCAGTCTTGTACTATTCTTTTGTGACCCTATGGACTGTAGACCGCCAAGCTCCTCTGACAATGGGATTCTCCAGGCAGCAAGAATACTGGAGTGGGTTGCCATTCCCTTCTCCAGGGGATCTTCCCAAACCAGGGATCGAACCCATATCTCTTATGTCTCTTGCATTGCAGGAGCATTTACTGTCTGAGCCACCAGGGTAAGCCCAATTGCCTTCTGCTGCTGCTGCAGCTAAGTCGCTTCAGTCATGTCCAACTCTGTGTGACCCCATAGATGGCAGCCCACTAGGCTCCTCTGTTCCTGGGATTCTCCAGGCAATACTGGAGTGGGTTGCCCTTTCCTTCTCCAATGCATGAAAGTGAAAAGTGAAAGTGAAGTCATGCCCAACTCTTAGTGACCGCATGGACTGCAGCCTACCAGGCTCCTCTGTCCATGGGATTTTCCAGGCAAGAGTACTGGAGTGGGGTGCCATTGCCTTCTAGGAAGTACCAATTGGAGTTCCCATGAACAGCGCCTCTTTCCCTACATCCTCACCAATGTTTGGCAGTATCATTTGTTAAAAATCATAGCCAACATGGTATGTAAAACAATGGTAACTCATTGCTTTAATTTGCTGGGGCCAGGGTGGGGTGGTGGTGAGTGCTGCTCAGCCACAAACCAGCTGTTTGACCCCGGGCCAGTCACCTAATTTTTCTGTGCCTCAATTTCTTTGATTGTATGGTAAGAATCATATTGTACACTGGGACAGCTCCTGGCTTGTGTGAGCTTGGCATGAGCCCATACATGGAAAGCCCAGAGGACAACGGCTTATATATAGGACAGTGTAAATATCGATAGGGAAGGGTGCACCTCTCAGGAGTTCGTTCAGTTGGACCTGGTTGCATTACCCTGAGTTCATAGCAGCTCTCTTGAAATAATGCTATTTAATTGTGAGCAATTTTGGTTGCTATGACTTTTTTTTTTTTTTTTTTAGCAGCAGCAGTAGCAGGCTTATTATTATAGTTATTGCTCACTGTTGGACCATTACTTTTTGTTTTTTTTTTAATTTTTAACTTTAGTTTACTTTACATTACTGTATTGGTTTTGCCAAACATTGACATGAATTCACCACGAGTGTACATGCGTTCCCAAACATGAATCCCCTCCCACCTCCCACCCCATACCATCTCTCTGGGTCCTCTCCTTGCACCAGTCCCAAGCATCCTGCATCCTGCATCGGACATCGACTGGCGATTCGTTTCTTACATGATAGTATACATGTTTCAATGCCATTCTCCCCTCTCATCCCACCCTCTCCCTCTCTCTCTCCCCCAGAGTCCAACAGTTCACTCTATAGATCTGAGTCTCTTTTGTTGTCTCGCATACAGGGTCATCATCCCCATCTTTCTAAATTCCATATATATGCGTTAGTATACTGTATTGGTGTTTTTCTTTCTGGCTTACTTCACTCTGTATAATCAGCTCCAGTTCCATCCATCTCCTTAGAACTGATTCAAATGTATTCTTTTTAATGGCTGAGTAATACTCCATTGTGTATATGTACCACAGCTTTCCTATCCATTCATCTGCTGATGGACATCTAGGTTGTTTCCATGTTCTGGCTATTATAAACAGTGCTGCGATGAACATTGGAGTACATGTGTCTCTTTCTATTCTGGTTTCCTCGGTGTGTATGCCCAGCAGTGGGATTGCTGGGTCATAAGGCAAGATTTGATCTACATTTCACATTTTACCCAAATGGATGTTTCCCTAGTAGCTCAGATGGCAAAGAATCCCCCTGCAATGCAGGGATCCAGGTTTGATTCCTGGTCAGGAAGGTCCCCTGGAAAAGGAAATGGCACCCCACTCCAGTATTCTTGCCTGGGAAATTCCATGAACAGAGGAGCCTTGCAGGCTACAGTCCATGGGGTCCCAAAGAGACAGACATGATTGAGCTACTAACACTTTCACTTTATCCAATAGAGTAGAAAAGACTTTAGGAGACTAACATGAATGGGTAATTTTCAATTGTATGATCTTTTGGAGTTTGAAAAGCTGCTTCTGATTTTAAAATAATAATAAGATTAATTCATAGATGGATAGTATAATGGATAAAATTATGTTAAAACAAATACAGCAAAATACTACTTTTAGAATCTCGATGGTGGGCAGACCTATACTGATGGCACAACTTTTTCACATTTCTATGTGTTTAAAAAAATGTTTTAAAAGTTGTTGGTGGGGAGAACTGCTTTTTTGACATTATTTCATTTTTTCAGTCTCTGACCGAGCAGATTTCTGAGTCTCTTTCTCTTGATCTGTCTTTCTTGTCTGAGTGTCAGCATTATGGGGTCTTGCCTGCAACTCTTCCCCTTTGTACACGAGGTTCCTCAAGCAAGACTAATGGCTCTGGGGCTCAGTCACCCCTCCTTCCCTGGCACCTCCCCTCATATCTCCAGCATCCACTCCTTCAGTGAGGGCTACCCTGACTCTGACAGCCATCCACAGCCCTCCCCCCACACACCTGGGTGGTAACTCAAGTTCAACCATTCAAACTGAGGGGCACCATTACCATCAAGAATCTCAAGTTATACACACACAAACACACACACACACACACAATGGAATACTACTCAGTCGTAAAAAGTGAAATACTGCCATTTTCAGGAACATGGATGGGCCTAGAGATTATCATATTCAGTGAAGTCAGTCAGAAGGAGAAAGACAAATATCATATCATTTATATGTGGAATCTAAAAAATTATACAAATCAACCTATTTATAAAACAAAAACAATCTCATGGACACAGAGAACAGACTTATGGTTACTGAATGGAAAAGGGGAGGAGGAATAAATTAGGGGTTTGAGATTAGCAGATACACATTACCATATATAAAATAGGGGATCTTCCCAATCCAAGGATTGAACTTGGGTCTCCTGCATTGCAAGCAGATTCTTTACTGTTTGAACCACTAGCAAAGCCTGAGATAAACAACAAAGGAACCATATGCAATATCTTGTAATAACCTATGATGGGGAAGAATCTGAAAAAGAACATATACATGTGTATAGGGCTTCCCCAGTGGCTCAGTGGTAAAGAATTCACCTGTAATGCAGGAACTGCAAGGGATGCAGTTTCGGTTCCTGGGTCGGGAAGATCCCCTGGAGGAGGGCCACGGCAACCCAGTTTCCAATTCCTGCCTGGAAAATCCCATGGACAAAGGAGTCTGGAGGTCTACAGTCTATAGGATTGCAAAGAGCCGGATACAACTAAAGCGATTTAGCAAGCACACACACATGTATATTATGCAGGTGAAGTGAAGTGAAAGTCACTCAGTTGTGTCTGACTCTTTGCGACCCCATGGACTATACAGTCCAGGGAATTCCCCAGGCCAGAAGACTGGAGTGGGTAGCCTTTCCCTTCTCCAGGGGAACTTCCCTACCCAGGGATCGAACCCAGGTCTCCCGCACTGCAGGCACATTCTTTATGAGCTGAGCCACGAGGTATGTCCTATAACGGAATCACTTGGCTGTACACCTGAAACTAACAAGATATTGTGAATTAAGTGTCGTTACATTTTTAAAAAGAGCCTCGAGTTCTCCCCCATCCAGCCCCACTCCCACCCTCTCCTGCAGCTCGTATGCTGGAGTTACTTTATTTCCGTGGGCTGAGGGGCATCCCAGCGCTCTCATGGTCTGTGCTGCAGCTTCCCCAGGCCACTTCCCCTCAGTCCACAAGAATAACATAACCCCATCACACATCCGCACTGCAAGCCCTGGGTCCAGTCTCTCAGGACATGATATCACTGAAGAATCCAGGTCACCCTGTTTCACCACCTGGCTGACCTCAGCTTCCCCCAAGGGAGAATTATTAACAAGATGGCGGCCAGGGCAGAGTGAGTCCGGAGCACAGGTGGTTTGTTTGTGTGGCTTGAATGTTGGGAATTCCACAAGGGCTCAGACCCCCTCAGGGTCTGCGGACCAGCTCATCACTAATCACTGGCTCCTGCTTTGGTCAGCTAGGTATCCCTTTCCCCATGGGCCCCCTCCCCATTTCCAATAGGATTAGGAGAAGCCACTAAGCATTGTGGGAAACTCCCTCCCGTTGCCTTCTCAGGAGGCTGCGATTATGAAAGCCCTGGCCCAGCGTTTTATTCCACCTATTAACCAAAGAGTCCCCTGCTGTCTTGGGATCCTTCACAGGGCTGAATAGGCTCCAGTTTACAAAAGCGGTCGCGGCGGGGATGTTTTCCACGGTGCCGTCCTACAGGTAACCATTGTCTGCGGATTATTCATGTACTTCGAGCTTTGGAGGCCTGAAGTCGGAAGGGGCCCGCCTTCACAAACGATGATAAACAGCTCTTAAAGGGTCGCACAGGTCAGCGAGAAATGAGATTTGATTGACACAGATTCTATTGACCCAGGGTTTTTAAGAAAACAGTTACCAAGGAGAAAAAGAAGCCACATTCCACAGCTCGGCAAAGAGCCTGGACCCAGGGATTGTGACAGAGCGCCCTCTGCTGCTCATTCAAGGCTCTGCAGACCATGAGAGCAAATCGCAGTGAAAACCCAGGCTTGTGCTACATAATAGTTTATCGCTAGTTATCTATTTTATATATAGTAGTGCGTATATCGGAGAAGGCGATGGCCCCCACTCCAGCACTCTCGCCTGGAGAATCCCAGGGACGGAGGAGGCTGGTGGGCTGCAGTCCATGGGGTCGCCGAGAGACGGACAGGACTGAGCGACTTCACTTTCACTTTTCACTTTCATGCATTGGGGAAGGAAATGGCAACCCACTCCAGTGTTCTTGCCTGGAGAATCCCAGGGACGAGGGAGCCTGGTGGGCTGCCGTCTATGGGGTCACACAGAGTCAGACACGACTGAAGCGACTTAGCAGCAGCAGTGCGTATATGTCGATTCCAATCTTCCAATTTATTTCTCCTTCTTTCTCTCAGGTAACCATAAGTTTTGTTTTCTACATCTGTGACTTTGTTTGGTAAATTTAGTTCATTTGTGCCATTTTTTAAAAAGTCCATATATATAAGCAGCATCATATGATATTAGTCTTTCTCTGCCTAAGTGCATTTTTAAGACCACATGAGCTGTAGCTGTTCAACATCCCTGGAAGAGAAGTTCCTCTTGTTATTTCCAGGACAGCGTGATGGGCCCGCTCCCGGGGCATTGATGGTTTGAACAGGTTTCCCAAAAGGGTAACTTTTGCTCAAAAAAGGCTGATCTGCAGGTGTTGTCATGAAGCTTCAATACCTTCAGCTTTTGAGATAAGCAGCAAAGGTGGAGTGTGACATGTCCTCCTGGAATGGACCCCCCACCCCCACAGAGGGTCAGCTCCACGTCCTCCATGGGTACAGTGTCAGCACCCTAGAAGTTTCCCCGACTCCACAGGCACTGGCTAACCCAACATCCTTCTTACCCATGGAGAGACTAAGGCCCAGAGAAGAGAGCAGAATCAAGGAAAGATACCATCATTGAAGTGACAATGATGGAATGAAACGCGTCTCAGAATTTATGAAAACTAATCATTCAACTGAACTCAATCAAGCTTATCCATCAGCAGAGAAGGTAGTGAAAGAAGTGGGTGATGTCATCTGGAAGTGTATTGTTCAAGACTTGTTTCTTTGAGAGAAAGCCAGGCAACTCCCTGTTCAAATGAAAATACATCCCCAGGAGGGTTTTCAGCTCCACCATAGCCAGGGCCCCATCCCAGCATCTCGCTCAATGGAGACACCTGGTCCTTCATCCCTGATACCCAGCTGGTCCCCTGGTTCTGCCCAGTGCCTCCTTGTAAACACATCTGTATCTCTCCTTTCCTCCCAAGCCCCTCCCTTCATCTTTGGCAAGACCCTCCGCAGCCGCAGAGGAGAGGTTCCAGTCTCTGCTTTTACAGATCATACACAGAGAACTCGAAGGGGAGAACCATCACTGAGAAGGTCAGCGGCATTGTCTGGAAGAGAGCAACGTGGTCCCCCAAGAAGGACCTCGTCAGCTTCTGCATGTTGCTTCTCTGTTCAGTGGCTTCCCACGACCTGTCATGTGGACATCTCAGCTCCTCCCTCTGGCCTCTCTATGAAGTGTGGAGCTAAGTGTGAAATGGAAGTGGGGAACAGAAAAAGGGTTGTTAGAGGCACTAAATTATAACACTGCCCCACCTGTGTGGTATCCCTATCAACCCGTCACAGTGTCTTATATTTTAGTCTTTTAATTCATGATTATTATTTTTTAATTAAGGCTTGACAATGCTGGAGCTGCAGGAGACACGGGTTTGGTCCCTGGTAGATAGATAGATAGATAAAATGATGAAGAAATGGGGGCAAAATATAAACAGTCAGTGAGTCCGAGTAAAGGATATAGGGCTTCCCAGGTGGCACTAGTGGGTAAAGAACTCACCTGCCAATGCAGGAGATGTAGGAGATGCAAGTTCAATCCCGGGTGGGGAAGATCCCCTGGAGGAGGAAATGGCAACCTGCTCCAGTATTCTTGCCTGGGAAATTCCATGGACAGAAGAGCCTAGTGGGCTACAGTCCATGGGGTCGCAAACAGTCAGACACGACTGAGCGACTGAGCACAAACATTGCTATACAATGTTGTGCTAATTACTGCTGTCCTGAGACCCTGCAGTGTGTGTGCGCCTGACCCTGACACCCTGTGCAGAGCCCAGCCCCCGGGGGCCACAGGGCAGCAGGCTGGGCATCAAAGCGGGGGTCGGTGGGGAGGGGCCAGGTGTGCAGGGGCTTCCCGGGTAGCCCAGTCGTTAAAAAATCCACCTGCAGTGCAGGAGACCTGGCTTCGATCCCTGGGTTGGGAAGATCCCCTGGAGAAGGGAGTGGCTACCCACTCCAGCATTCTTGCCTGGAGAATTCCACGGATAGAAGAGCCTGGCGGGCTACAGTCCATGGGGTCACTAAGAGTCAGACACGACTGAACGCACAGGTGTGCAGGGTGGTAGCGGTGAGGCGTGGCCACCTGAGAACCCATCCAGGGAGGCAGAGGGACCACCTGAGGGCACACAAGCCCACGGCACTCACTCCATTGTCCCATCAGACCCCACAAGACCCCCACTCAAGGACAAAATGATTATGAATTATAAGATGGCAGACGTTATGAGCTAGGTTGTCCCCCTAGATTTCATACGTCAAAGCCCTAAAACTCAGGGCCCCCAAAATCTGATATTATTTGAAAATAGGGTCCTTGTGGATGGAATTAGTTAAGATGAGTCAATCTGGAGTAGGGTGAGCCCCCTAACCCAGCATGACTGCTGTCCTTATGTAAAGGGGGGAATTCAGGCACAGACAGGTTGCAGGAAGGAGACGCATGAAGATATGGGGAACACGGTGGGGCGGAAGCTCCAGACAGTCTCCTTCATGGTCCCGGAAGGAGCCAGCCCTGCGGCACCGGCACTGTGAGATGATTCATTCCTGCTAGTTTAGCCACCTAGTCTGCAATGCTTTGTCACAGCTGCCCCAGGACAAAGAGACTGTTGAACCCCTAGTGCGGGTCTTCCTGGGTTTGGGGCTTCCGGTGACCACATGAGTGTCACCCAGGAGGCTGCTGGTTTTTGAGTTTCCACTAGTGAAGGCCTCCCAATTTTTCCTCCTGAGCATGCATTTTCTCTTTTCTACTAATGGCACTCTGATTTGAGGGAGAAGGCACACCCAATACGCTGTGTGCATTTTTTGTGTATTTTTTTTGGGGGGGGGTTCCCCTGCTCTGGGCACCAGGATGCCCAAGTGGCATCACCATCCCATCTCTCTAGCCAGCTTAGCAGTCACAGAGATGGGAAAGTGACCCACGACCTGGACAGTGCATGCATTCCTGGGAGTCTCTCTCTCTGTTTTAAAAAACCTTTATTCATTTATTTTTGGTTGTACGGGATCTTTTGTTACTGTACATGGGCTTCTCTAGTTGCAGTGAGCAGGGCTTACTCTCTCTCCACTTGTGGTGTGCGGGCTTCTCACTGGGGTGACTTCTCTTGTGGCAGAGCACGGGCTCCAGAGCACAGGCTTCAGTAGTTGTGGCACACGGGCTTAGCTGCCCCTCAACATGTGAGGCCTCTCTGGACCAGGTGGATAAGAATCCACCTGCCAGTGCAGGGGACACAGGTTCGATCCCTGGGCCTGGAAGATCCCATATGCTGTGGAGCAACTAACTCCATACACCGCAACTGCTGGGCCCTTGAGCCCTACAGCCCGAGCTCTGCAGCAAGAGAAGCTGCCGCAATGAGAAACCCGTGCACCACAACTAGAGAGTGAGCCCTGCTCGCCACAACTAGAGGAAAAAAACCCTCATGCAGTCAAAAATAAATAAATAATTTTTAAAAATAAATTAAAAATTAAAATAAAGAAAATTATTTTTTTTTAAGTTGTGCAAGATGGAGAAGAACTCAGAGTAGAGTGGAAAAGAGAACACTTGTTGGATGCTTACTATCTGCACCCTTCAAAAGGATTCATATTTTCAAAATCAATCCCCACCCCTCAAGGAAGGGACTATTATTAATATCATTAGCTCTGATTCATGGATGGGTCAGTCTAAGGAAAGTAAACTCTAGCAGACTCAGGCTGGCACGGGGTTGGAGAGGAACAGGTTATCAAGTTCTGCTAACACTCTTTGCTGGAAAGTTCCATTCAGATTGATATCTTAGCAGCTCCCTCTTCTCCACCATGGGTCTCATTGATCCTGCCACCAATACAGTATCTATTTTATTACTTTGTCACAACACACTTCAACGTTATTTATGGGAAGTCCTTCCCTTATATTTCTTTTTTGGCAAAAATGTCCTTTTTAATCTTCCTAGATGAATTTGAGATACACTAGGAAACATTTTCAAAAATAATTGGAGGAAAATTTACTCTTGAATTATTGAGTCTTTCCACCTGGAATTATGATGTCTATCTTCATTTATTTAACAGTCCTTTTACATCCTTTGTGAGAGCTCAGTTTTCTTTAAACAAGCAAACCTCTCCCCTTGCATATTAAAAAAAAAAAAAACTCTCTTAATACCTGTGTTATAAAGTCAAAATTGAAGCTACTAACCTGTTAAAAATGGGCAATAATGAAAATTGAGATGAAAAAGAACAATCATACCTATAAATTTTGAGCCCCATAAATATCGATCCTTTGATTAAAAGAATAAATAAATGAATCATTTCTGTTTATCTCAGGTAAATATATCATTTCTGATAGGTTTTTTAGCATTCTGAAAAGGACTCCTGACAATTCCACATGATCCCCTCCAAGACCCCTGGGCTGTGTGGCCACTCCCCTGGGCTGTGTGGCCACTCCCCTGGGCTATGTGACGTCACTAAAATGTGGGACAATCTGTGGTGCTGACAGCAACCCAGCAACCAGGAACCTCAGCAAACTGACTCAGCGCCCAGGCCCTTCCCTTCTTAAGGCACCCACGCCTGGGGCCGTCTGCCATCCCCTCCCATGGCCAACACTCAGTGTGCCCTGCAAGAAACTAGTAGACGGGTGAATGGATAAAGAAGACGTGGCACATATAGACAGTGGAATATTAGTCATTAAAAACAAAACCGGGTCATTTGCAGAGATGCGGATGGACCTAGAGACTGTCATACAGAATGGAGTAAGACAGAAAAACAAACATCGTACATTAATGTATGTATGGGGCTTCCCAGATGGCTTAGTGGTAAAAGATCCCCCTGCTGGATAGCAGACACAGGTTCAGTCTCTGGGTCAGGAAAATCCCCTGGAGAAGTAAATAGCAACCCACTCCAGTATTCTTTCATGGGAAATCCCATGGACAGAGGAGCCTGGTGGGCTACAGTCCATGGGGTCACAAAGAGCCAGGCACGAGTGAACACGCACACAGCACCGTGTGTAAACAGCTAGCTAGTGGGAAGCTTCTGTACAGCCCAGGGAGCTCAGCTAGCTCGGTGCTCTGTGATGACGGAGAGGGGTGAGTCATGTCCTCAGACAGCCCCGCCCCGGCTGGGCTACAGCCCTGCGTCCAGAGGGTTGGAAGTACTGCTGGCTGAGCCCCACCAGTGAGCAGCCACCTCGGTCATTTCAGTCCCAGAAGGGATGCACATTGTCTCTGCTGACTGCCTTCCTCTCTCTGGGGTAATGATTCATCAAATCCACTTCACTTGCCTTTACCGATCAAGGTCATGCATCTCCTCCAAACATCACGTAGCCTGAACAGTAAGATGCTGCCTTGAATGGTGCCTCAGGAATTCGGAGTCAGCTGTGTCCAATTTTGAGCTGAATCTGGTTAAGACTGGCTGGAACCAACCACCCTCCAGCTGGGCATGTGTCGCTTGGTGACCTTTTGACACCGAGGGCTGAAAACTCTGCCCTCTGATTGTGCTATGCTGTTCAGTTGCTCAGTCGTGTCCAGTTCTTTGTGACCCCATGGACCGTAGCCTTCCAGGGTCTTCTGTCCATGGGATTCTCTAGGCAAGAATACTGTGGTGGGTTGCCATTTCCTCCTCCAGGGGATCTTCCCAACCTAGAGATCAAACACATGTCTCCTGCGTGTCAAGCTGATCCTTTACCACTAAGCCACCTGGGCAACCTCGGTGCCAGGCGCGTCTGTTTTTGACTGTTGCTTAGCTTTGCCTGCACAGAACCACGATGATGCTCGTCTTTTCAATCACCTTTCCCCACACTCCCCACACCTGGTACCACCCAGCTGTTTTATTCTCCACTCCTTCAGTGCTCCAGTCCCTCACCTTCCAGGAGGAGGATCTGAGACTTGTTCTCTTGTCCCCTCACTTAGCTGCCTTGCAGACAAACCCTTTCTTTGCCGCGAACCTCGGGGCTCGTGTTTTGGCTGCTGCACACTGGGCAGTGGGCTCTTTGCCGCCAGGCAGCACACGTTTTGTTCCCGGCACGGCGCTGGGCGCTGGGCAATGGGAGCTGTCGACATGACAGTGGCCACAGAGAGCAGCAAGAGGGACTCGCGCCGTGAGGGCCACGATGGTGGCCCTGCAGGCAGGGGTGAGTGTGTGCAGACTCCTCGCAGCAGGGGCTGCCCCGTCCACGTCCTCAGCTGGGCCCCACTGCCCTCGGTGGTTTACAGCTCTCTCCCGAGGTCTTCAGGCCCATGTGTATCCTTAACCCAGTGTGAAGACGGGAGACGTGGCCTCTGAAAGGTGACTCCCAGAGAGACTCTGAGAGAAATTCAAGGAATTTCCAGACACCTCCAATCATGGTGAGACAGACTTGGGTGGTGCCTCCAGAAAGACTCAGGACAGGGGAAAATGTTGGGTGTCACGTGTAGCTACAAATATGTGGGAAGATTCAGAGACCAAGAAGTTTTAAACCAGTTCCTACTGCAACAAGAAAACATATATATATATACACACACATACACATAAGCATATACATACATATAAACATGTATATGCATATACATACATATAAATATACATGTATACACATACATACACAAACATATACCATACACATAAATGTGTACCTATACATATACATACACATGCAATATGTATACACTATATGTAAAGAAAAGAGGTTGGGTTTTCACCAGTAATCCCACTCCTGGGCATATATCCAGAGAAAACTCTTAATTTGAAAAGAACATATACATGCAACCTTATATTCATAGCAGCACTATTCACAATATGGAAGTAACCTAAGTGTCCATCAAAAGAGGAATGGATGAAGAAGATGTAGTACATATATATGATGGAATATTACTCACATAAAAAGGATGAAATAATGCAGCAACATGGGTGGACTAGAAATGAGCACTGTATTTCAGATAAGATGAATATCATATGATATCATTTATATACAGAATTTAAATAAGTGACACAAATTTATTTATTTATGAAAAAGAAACAAATTCACAGACATTAAGAAAAAAATTATGGTTACCAAAAGGGACTTGGCAGGAGGGATAAACTGGGAGTTCAGGCTTAGCAGATAGACACTGCTGCTAAGTCACATGTTGTGTTCGACTCTGTGAGACCCCAGAGATGGCAGCCCACCAGGCTCCCCCGTCCCTGGGATTTTCCAGGCAAGAACACTGGAGTGGGTTGCCATTGCCTTCTCCAATGCATGAAAGTGAAAAGTGAAAGGGAAGTCGCTCAGTCGTGTCCGACTCCTAGCGACTCCATGGACTGCAGCCCACCAGGCTCCTCCGTCCATGTGATTTGCTAGGCAAGAGAACTGGAGTGGGGTGCCATCGCTACTATATATAAAATAGATAAACAAGGATCTTACTGTATAGTAGAGGGAACTGTGTGTTATAGTAAACACACAGGAAAAGAATATGAAAAAGGAATATATACATGCATGTCTATGTATACTGAATTCTTTTGTGGTTCACCAGAGACTAACACAATGTTGTCAAGACAAGGATACTTTTCTCTCTCACAGGAAATCCTGTCCAGTGCCCCCTCATGCAGCCCTGGGGAGCCAAGTTAATTCAGACCCCTCCTGAGTGGGCTTTCATGGAACTGGGGAGAAGAGTGATGAGACTCAGATGCTGTGTTTCAGGGTGTCCTGGGCCAGTTCCCTGAGCTGAGCCCACATTAATGCATTTACTCAGAAAGCCCATCTATTCACAGGCATGACTGTGATATCTACGTGTGCCCAAACCAGGAATTCCTCCCAAACTGAGAACAATCATACTTGGATATTTTGGTTTTTTAGAACTCAATGGGAGAGAAAGTACAAGACACCAAGAGGTTAAGAGAGGCCTGTTCACAACCTGAAAGTAGAGTTATTTTATTTGGTGGGAATGTTTAGGACTCCAAGCCCGGCAGATAGCATCTCAGTAGCTCTGAGAAAACTGCTTCAAGGAGGCAGGAGGCTATATACATTTGCAACAAGGGGAGCAGGCAGTGAACATCAAGATCAGGTATCAAGTTAAGGAATTTAGCATTCTATGTATGGGAAGATGGCAGCCTCTGGGCTCACTGAATTCACTCCTTTCCCATGCACCTCAGCTGTCTGGGGCCAATCATGTTTCCTTGTTCACCTTGCTTCTTGTAAGGCTGCTTGTTCACCAACTCCTCAGCAATCACTGCAAGGGATGGAAGCATCTGCTGGATCGCAGCTTGGGTAGTCCCCATTCACATTTGGAGGCCAGAAATCGCTGATGGTTGTGACATTTCTTGTTTATTGATGTGGTAGGAGATATTTTCATTTCACAAGCCTGAGGGTTTCCCTCCCCCTTTGATGTCTTGCAAGACAAGATACTGCCCAGGCACTGATGCTCAGGCTGTCAGTCCTTTAAAGAGGTGAAGAGGATGTTCCCTGTGCTCTTTTTTTGTTTGTTGTCTTTTTTATTGAAGTATAACTGATTTACAATGTTGTGTTAATTTCTGCTCTAAAGTAAACTGATTCAGTTATATATATATATATATATATGCATGTATATATACTTTTTCCATATTCTTTTCCATTCAGGTTCATCCGCAGACATTGAATATAGTTCCCTGTACTATATGGTAGGACCTTGTTGTTGATCCATCCTACATCTAATAGTTTGCACCTGCTAGCCCCAAACACCCAGTCCTTCCCTCCTCCCAATTCCTTAGCAACCAGAAGTCTGTTCTCTGTGTCCACGAATCTGTTTCTGCTGTGTCAATAGGTTCATTTGCTTTTCTAAAACTGACACACTCTTGTAATTAACATAATACCATGTCTGTGTCACATCCAACAAAATTAATCATCTCACATCTCCATAGTCAAATTTATCTGATTAGCTCAAAAACATTTACCTTTGATTTTGCTCAAATGAGGACGACATGTTATACTGATGTTTATTTCTCTGAACTCTTCCTTTCCTACAGATGCATCAACCTTAATTAATCAGAAATATATCAAAAGAGGGACTTCCTGTTGGTCCAGCGGCTAGGACTCCAAGCTCCCAATGCAGGAGGCCTGGGTTTGATTCCTGATCAGGGAACTAGATCCCACATGACACAACTAAGAGTTCAAATGCCACAACTGAGAACTGGTTCAGCCAAATAAACAAAGCAAAGAGAGAGAGAGAGAGAGAAAGGCATCACAAGAGCAAGCAGGCAGGATTTTAAACAAATGAGGGTCCTATCAGGGTGAGGAGAGTGGGATTAGAAGGCACTGCCTGCCCCCCATTGCCCCCTTCTTCTTTGCAAATAAATAAACCATCCCTTGGAGGGTCACAAAGACCTTGGTGAATCTTGCTTACAAGCAATGGTCATAGATTATCAATAGATTATCAGTCCCCTCTGTAGCTGGGAGATGGGTAATTATCACGGCTCTGCCTAGGTAATTATCATGGCTCTGCTGACTCCTTCGGGGAACTCCCCCAGGTATCACGGGGGTAAAAAGATGAGTAGGATGTGCTGCAGTGAGGAGACTGGGATGTACACCCCACAGCCCCACTCCCCAGTCCCCCTGCATGTGTGTCCCTAGGCCTTGGGGTTTATCCTTAAATCAGTTCATTCTTTCTTCCACAATGCAAATATAAAGTCAAGAGTGGCAAATCATAGAAAAAGGAATGCATTAACTGTTCTGCGAATTCAGAGAATTAAGTGTAACCTACGGCTTCCCAGGTGGCCCTAGTGGTAAAGAACCCACTTGCCAATACAGGAGACGTCAGAGATGCGGGTTCAATCCCTGGGTTGGGAAGATCCCCTGGAGGAGGGCACGGCAACCCACTCTAGTATTCTCGCCTGAAGAACCCCATGGACAGAGGAGCCTGGTGGGCTTTGGTCCATAGGGTCACGGAGAGCTGGACATGACTGCAGTGACTTAGCCTAGCCTAGTGTAACCTATGTGGGTGCCAGGGCCCTCGTGGAAGATGCTCCTCATGAACCAGGCATAATAAAAAGGAATTCCAATCTTTAGTCGTGCTTCTAGAAAAAGATTTCAGGCATTTCATTCATAAACCATAACAATCTTGTTGAATCACCTGTTAAATCTACTGTTTATTCTGGAAGAGTTTCAGGTTTGGAGACATTGTGGCTACTCCTGTGAGCATCTTCTTTCCTTCTGAACCCAATCCTCCACACTTAGAAACCTCTCACTGACTCCCCACCCCAGCCCACCTCCCCTGGAAAATATCCTTTCTGTTACAGCAAAAACAGAACTGAGTGAACAGCCTTTGGCACATACCAGCCAAACAGTCCTGGAAGAGTTATGCAATCTTGGTTATTCCTTAGCTGTTACTACTACTAACACACACTTGTTGCTGGACTTGTCCATCCATCATAAAGTTAATTACTCTGACTCCATTTAGATTATACACCGCACCTGGCATCCTTCTCCCCCTACCCTCTCTTGTAGCATTCTGCATTTCAGAAAGAAAGTCACAGGCTGATAACTTCAGTGATACCAGATCCAGCTGCTGAGTTGCCCGATGCCAGCTGTGGTTGTTTTGAAATCTTGAAAAAAAAAAAAGGCCAAACCTTCATAAGGATATAAAAACCTCTCCCTATTCCCCAGAGAAGGGGGCACAATTCTTGAGGCGTTAGCCTGCTGTGTTCTCCCCCTTGCCTGGCAAAAAGAAAAAAACCACTCTTCTATTTCCTCCAAATGCTGCCTCCGTATTTCTATTCGGCATCAGTGGACAGGGAGTCAAGGTTTTGGCAGCCTTCTTAGCACCCAGCTTCCAGAAATTGTCAGTCCCTCTTTCTTGGTTTACTCTCCCGTTCAACTACTGCAGCAACCCCTGGGTCTTTTTCTGTTTTCTATCCTGTTTCTTTACCAGTTTCAGCCTAGTTTTCCCTCCCATGGAATGTGCTAGAATCAGCTCAACACGCAAGCCCCTCCCCTCTCTTCCTGTCTCTTCCCTTCTCTCCACTCATTGCCCTGACTCTGATCTGCACCATGAAAAAAATGACAAACCAAGAGGAAGGCACATCTTCTTAGAGGTGGAGGAAGCGGGCAGAGTCAAATTCTCCCCTGTGGGTGGCATGGTGGGTGGTCTGACTGCTGCAAGTACTCACTTTTTGGCAGATTGTGTCTGTTCATGAAAAGTGCCCAGTCTGAACAGCCCCAGAGATGCCCACAGCTGGAGGGATCATCCCAATTCCACACGTCATGGTCCCAGGAACTGGACAGGGAAATTCTGCCTTGAGGTTAGATCTGCAGGAGACCTCTCCCCAAAAAGAGGATGTCTTCATGGCTGATGTTACCTCTGCTGAGATGTTGCCCAAAATACTCTGCTCACTACTCTGCTTTGCAATCTGACTACTGGACTAAGGGCTTCTGATGAGCATCAAGTGGGTGTGTGTGAAGCGTGTCACCGTATTTTGAACAAAGCAGCTGTGGCCACAGGAAGCTGTTCACTGTGGAACACTGGTCTCCTCACTGAGGACAGAAACCTCTTAGCAGTTGCCCTTCAACCAAAGCATCAGAGCCACTTCCAGTTTCCTGGGTCCTGTGGCAAGCACTTCTATTTATTTATCCAGGGATCTCCAGTTTATATCAGACATGGCTTTCTGATGAAAACATCCCTACTAACAGACATTTCTCCAAGGAAGACATACAGATGGCCAACAGGCACATGAAAAGATGCTCAACGTCACTAATTATTAGAGAAATGCAAATCAAAACCACAGGGAAGTATCACCTCACAACCAGTCAAAATGGCTATCATTAAAGTCTACAAATGAAAAATGCTGGATGGGGTGTAGAGAAAAGAGAGCCCTCCTACACTGTTGTCGCAGCCACTATGGAGAACAGCATGCAGGTTCCTCGAAAAACTAAAAATGGAATTACCATATGATTCTGCAATCCCACTCCTGGGCATATATCCAGAGAAAACTTTAATTCAAAATGATACATGCACCCCTATGTTCATAGCAATAGCCAAGATGCAGAAACAACTGAAGTATTCATCGACAGAAGGGTGGATAAAGATGTGGTACATGTGTACAATGGAAGGTTACTCAACCCTTAAAAAGAATGAAATACTGTCATTTGCAGCAACATAGATGGAACTAGAGATTATCTTACAAAGTCAAGTAAGTCAGGTAAATACCATATGGCATCACTTACATGTGGAATCTAAAATATGACACAAACAATCTACAAAACAGAAACAGACTCACACAGAGATAGACTTGTGGTGGCCAAGGCGGAGAGTCTGGGGAAGGATGGACTGCAAGTGTGGGGTTAGCAGATGCAAACTAGTATATATAAGATGGATAAACAACAAGGTCCTACTGTATGGCACAGGCAACTATAGTCAATATCCTGTGATAAACCATAATGTAAAAGAGCATTTTTTTAAATGTATATATGTGCATATACTAAGCCACTTTGCTGTACAGCAGAAACTAATAGAACATCATAAATCAACTACACTTCAATTAAAAATATATATTGCCTGCCACTCTAGTACACAATGCATGTTGCCCACAATCAAGTCATCAGCCACTCAGCCTGAGGGGACTCGGGTAGAGAAAAGCAGGACACTGGCCCGAGATAGCTAAGGTGCATATTAAGGGAATAATTTCACTGAGCCCTGACTCTCTCATCTTCCCGTCCCTAGAAAATCACTAAAATCATTGAGATGTCTGGTTTTCTAATGAGCATTAACCTTTCGGTGTTGGACTACATGTTTGTTTTTTAGCAAAAACTCCTATACATCCTGGCTGCTCCCCGACCTCTTTGGAGCAGTCCCTCAGAGCGATCTAAGAGGCTGTACCCAACTTACATCCTCGGTAAAGCCACCAAATAAAACATCATTCTCAACTTTCAGGTTGTGTGGTGTTTTTTTTTGTTTTGTTTTGTTTTGTTTTTTGCAGTTGATGTAAGTCCCAGGCTTGTAGGCTGAACCTACTAACGCACGGCCCTGCCCTCGATCATGCCACCTTTTCTGGAACTCATCCCTTTCTCACAACCAGACCTGTAACCATCTTCTTGTTTTAGGAATCTGCTTGTTCAGGGGATGCGAGTCAGAAGATGACAACTGGATGTTGCCTCAAAGGAAAACAAAATGGCTCACTGTCCACACGGCACTCTCTCTGGAAACACGGGCACATCTTCACCCTGACTGCGGCTAGAACATGGGACGCCTCTACAGAGCTCCTGCTGCACTGAAACCCCAAAATGGGCTGTCTCATCCACACCGAACAGTGGATCTTGTCTTAACAAAGGCAGGAACCAGGGTTGGATGAGGTCAAGACTGCGTCCTGTGTCCTGTGCGTACTGTGTCGGTTTCACACTTTAAAACCAAGCAAAGCCCCAGGCTTTGCTCAGCTGCCCTCCAGAGGCTGGTTTTGGACTTGTTTCCCTCTGGAGTTGCTTCTTCTAACTGATGTTCTCCTTTGAGTAGGGGAGGGCGAGGAGGGGGAGGGGGTAGGGGGTTGTGTTGCTGTGTTCACTGAAATAGTAACCTAGAAAGGGGGGCGGAGGACATATGGCTGGGGAGGCCTCAGCTGTCACAGGGAAGTCACAGCCAAGCACAGAAGTCATTGCCATGGGAAGATGCGGACTGACTCCTGGCCTTCCCCACTACCCTTACCCAGGGCCCCCTGACCTCCTTGGAGCTCCTGAACCAGGCCCCAACCCACAACCGGGACAAAATTCCTGGGTAACCCTGACCCCTGAGCCCCCCAGGGTCCCTCCTGTAACCCAGGCTCTTCCAACCCAAGCCCCCTGAGCTGGGGGCCCCACCATTTAAACTCATTAAAGGATGTGAGCTTAGATTTATTGAAGAAATTAATAAAAACTGTTGGAAGAGGTCCTGGAAAGGACGCGACTGCTCATTGACCCACAAGGTGGCCCCCGGGCATCGGAGGCCCAGCAACCCAGCCCTGTCCTTGGATGTCTGCTCTGCCCACCACCCCCAGCACCCCTGTGTCCACTGTGGGAGCCATTTCAAGGATGCCCCTTGACAGAGCAGGTGTGGAGACCTTGGAGCGGCGTGGGTGTCCGAACCTCGGGAAGACCTCTCCGTCAACCCGAAGGTGCAGCGGGCGGGTGGGTGGTGATCGTGCCCTGCAGAATCCCAGACAAACCTCTGAGGGAAGTTGGGGGGCTGCCTCCTCCTCAGCCTCCCTGGGAACCTCCCCAGGGTGTGAACCTAAAAAACTTAGGCGATAAACTTCATAGTCTTCAAAAAATATAAACCAAGGCACTAAATTACTGAGTGTGCATGTCAAGACTGCAGCTTGAAAGGAAAGTCACTGGGGAAGAGAGGAGAGGGAGGTTAGAGGTAATACATGAGTGGGGTGGAGAGGTATCCAACCTTCATGAACTGATGTTCTCCAGGACTAGCTTATTTTTCTTTCTTTTACATGCCAGATTTTGAATACCACTTTTCAACATGATTAGAATTCAGTATGGATTATGGATTAGGGAAATTCCAGTTAATAAGAAAGTGGAGGGGGGTGCCCTGTTAATAACTGTCAATGCGAACATGTCAAATTGGCAGAAGCATGCAAAGCCAAATTCCCTAAATTAGCATTTGTTGTCAACAGCAAGAACCCAGGTGGGTTTCTTAATATGTGACAGCCAAACCACGGAAGTTGGTAACAACAAATAATCAAAAACTTACCAAAAACACCTAAAATTATTAACTTACATTGTATCATTACACATAATAACAGCCACAGGTAATATTCTTTTAACAATTTATTGATGGATATGCAATAAAATATCTCCCCCCAAATCTTTCTAGAAATGAACAAGGCGGAAAGTAAAATTTTCTGGGGGGGTTTCTCTTGAGTTTTTTTAAATGTAAACATGAAATTTCAAGAAATGATTTAAAAAGTAACAAGTGAACCTGTATATGTATTTTTAAAAATCCGATGTCAAATAGGTACATGAGGCTTGGACATACAAAATGGGTTACCTGGTGAATGACTTAAACATCTTAAGTAGAAATCAAAAAGCAGTTTCATAACTTCAACTATAAAACACAGATTCAGTAAGTGTTTCAAATCCAGGAAGAATGTCTTGAAAAGATACAATAAGAATGGCTATGAGGAGTGGGGGCTAAAAAGACTTCACTTGAAGCCACAGTGGGACACATGGGGAGCATGAAGCGTCTCCACACGTGCACATAATCATATGGACAACGGATGTACAAAAGTCACACTGACACAAGCATGATCTCTGGATAATTAAATTCCCTCAGGACAAGTCATACCATCAACATAAGCACCACCCAGGGAGCCTGTCCCACTGACGGGCTGAAGATTTAAGAAACATATATGTTGGAGTCAGAAGACTCCTAAAGGAATCCTGACTACACAGTGATGCCCAGCAAGAAAATAAAATGCACACGTATAGACTTGACTCTGAGCTAAGCAGTCAGATGCATAAAGTATGAACGCGTGCAATTCATAACTGTATTCAAGAGGGAGCACAGCTTCCAAACGATTCTGTAATTCACACTTACAATACACTTGCAATCAGGCGTGTCTATATATTAGTTTTCAAGCCAGACAATGTTAAATTATAGTCACGAACTTACACAATCACATACAGAAGTAACAAGAGATAACTATATTTTTAATATCCTTCACATATCATCTAAAGTTCTGACTACTTGCTATCATATAGATGCCCATTCGTTAGTAAGATTTCATACATTTTACAGTCTAAATATAAAGCATATTATAATTCAAAAAAATTAAGAAGTAATACAAATGTTAATTACAGATTCCTGTAAACTTTGAGAATTAACTTTTAAAGTTCAGCAGAATAGTAGGTATGTAACAAGAACATTCAGGTGATCTGTACAACAGTTTAAAAGAATGACTTGATGTCTGGGAATAATCCCTTTGAGTTTAAAATTTGATTTTATCACCACCTTAAATTCAGACATTATTAGTGTGAACAGGGAAACACAAACCTTATTTTGTAAAGAATGAAAGCTGAGACCATTGTCTTTACTGTGCAATAACTAATTTATTATCTTGGGTAATCGAACAGGTAGAAAGGAAGCTGAGTACAATAATCGAGCTTTTCCTAGAGGGTACTGGGCAGATTTGAACCTTATAAATCAATTTCAACAGAAGGAACTAGAAATGCTTTTTGGGGTACTTTGCAACCAATGTTTTCTATGCCGATGGCAAACTGTGTAAACAACTATGATGGCTCTGATATCATGAAGTTTCTTTCCTATTTCTTTTAAAAGGCAATAGTTAATATATAAAATTGGAGTAAATTAAGATGTTAATATATTAAACAATTAATTTATAAACATTTAAACTTATAGATATCTTACAAAACAGCTCTGTGATAATAAAAATAACTTTTGCAAACATAAACAGACATGAGTGAAACATAGTACAAAAACATCTCTTAACGAGCGTGTTAGCTGGGAAAGGGAAGAAAGTCTCAGACCTGAAATCTAATAGCTTCATAACAAGATATTTCTAATTATACTTCACATACATATTTTTAACACTGAAATATAAAAAAATTGAAAATTTCAATAATTCCTTATTTTAAGGCCATTGAAACAAGTCTCACATTGTTAAATGTTTGTGCTGTGTTATTTAGAGTCCAAGGATGTCTGGGTTAACACATCACATCCATTCTGTTTTTTCCACTGAACAATATATTGTTGTGTTCTCTCCTTGAATTCACTAATAAAATATCAGCACTCAATGCCACATGTCACAATGTCTAGGATTCATTCATGAAATGGGAGGATGCTGATTTGCTGCAGATGTGGTCTGACTCCAAGGACAAATGGCTCTTGGGATACGGTTGCTATGACAATGTTGTTGCTAGGATAATTCCAAGGATCACAAGCAAAATAACTACACAGATAATAATGAACATCATTTTCTGCAAGATAAAGAAAAACATTTATTAATTTGTAAGATAGCAAAGGAAAGAAATCACTGATGTCATTTCTTAACAAAATTCTCTTGGAATTTGAGATGGTTTAAACTCCATCATCAAGAAAGAACCCCTACAGGTCACAGACAAGGGAGGAGTGGGGAAGGGAAGTTCCAGAGGCATAGCACAAAGTTACAGACACATATACATTAAATTAAATGAATTTAGTAATTTAAAATACATATTATTAAAACAATAACCATTGACTCCTGGAGGTAAAACACAATGTCTACTTGGCACTATGTGGGTTCTTAACGAACACTTTTTATTGATCACAGTAAAATCCAAAGTATTGTCTCTTGGATGCATTGTACATCTTATAATTTTAAATGGATTTATTTCTCATTTGCTGAAAAAAATCTTATTTATGCTTTTTTTTTTACATTGAGATAAGACACATATAAAAAATCAACACACCATTAACTCAGTCTTCTATTGCATCCTCGGCTCAGAGGAAGGCAATACAACATTTAACTTTTTGCTTCCAGTTAACAAGCATCCTGGGAGAAGGCAAAGGCACCCCACTCTAGTACTCTTGCCTGGAAAATCCCATGGACGGAGGAGCCTGGTAGGCTGCAGTCCATGGGGTCGCTAAGAGTCGGACACGACTGAGCGACTTCATTTTCACTTTTATGCATTGGAGAAGGAAATGGCAACCCACTCCGGTATTCTTGCCTGGAGAATCCCAGGGACGGGGGAGCCTGGTGGGCTGCTGTCTCGGGTTGCACAGAGCTGGACACGACTGAAGCGACTTAGCAGCAGCAGCAACAGCAAGCATCCTTGCACAGGATGCTTGAAAAGCTAAACAACCTCTGGCTTAAGAAATCTAGTCTCTCTAGGAATACCATCTTTGGGAGAAGGTGAGGAATTCACAAAGATGAGAGGCATATCATACTGTCTGACTTTGAGTTCTCTTGGTAAACAGCAGAGATGCATCATTTTAAATTACGGTTACCAAGCACATGGCACACTTTCACCAGAGAAATCACACCTGCTGAAACTGGTCAGTGCTACTTCAGTATTAGCTGCCGAGAACGCCATCGATTACTGCATGATTTATGAAAACAAGCATGGCCAGCCCCTCAGGAAACTTTCCTGTCAATTACTCAGAACCTAGGGCCCACCACCTGCAGAACATCACACCCTCGAATTTCATGTCGCTGATTAATATTATGCACATGTCCTGAAAAACAAGGCCTTAGTCCCAACCATCCTGGCATCTCCTTGTGTGTCTCCCTGCGAGCCTCTCTCAACATCTTTCTAGACACACCTTTTCCCTCTGGTCTATCACACCTTCCTTCCCATCGGCGCCACCCTTCAGCTCCGGAACCTGCTCCATATGCCCGTTAACCTCAGCCACCAGGCGGCTCTGCATCTCGCTGCCATCCAGGCATCTGCCAGGTCTCTGGGTACCACGCATGGGTGTGTACTTGCACATCTGGCTTTTGGAAATGCCTCCTGAATCCCACCATGACTGGGTTCCTGTACCCTCAATACCACAGATGGAACGACCATTCTCGTCCAACATCCTGCTCACAGCTCCAGTCAAATGCCTGGACTTCACCTTGGTGGCCCATGCACACCCCGAGTCAAGCTGCCACCTACTACACCTAAATCACAGCCACGTGCTCTCTCAGCCATGTCCTTGGATAGAAACCCAGGCATCTGGCCCTTGCTGCAAGGTTACAGGGACCAAGATTCCCTCCACATGGTGCCTACAGGCCCAGAGAAGGCTGTGCTGAAATACCTGCTGAAAGAATAAATTAGTTTTTCAAAAGTATAATTAAAGACACCAAACACTGCATTTGTATTAAAAAAAAATTGTTGGTATGCACTCTGATGTGTTTTGAGTTCACACGGGCTTAAAGGCATGAAGGTACAGCAGCCCCCCAGGCCCAGGGCACAGAGCAAGCCTGGGGCGCCCCCAGAACCACACTGAGAGGAGCCTGCCCTCGTTCAACAGCATTGTCACAGCATTTGATCTTAAATTATGTTTATCTTTAGTGGAGACACATCCAACTAACCACATTATGGCCACTAGGAAAAGCTAAGAAAATGCAGAGTTTATACACAGTTCATAAAGAATTCTAAAAATAGTTTTTAAATACATTATTATTAGTGAAAGAAAAATCACATATATCTTTAGTTCAGCAGAGGTAACAGGAAAGCATGGAGAGATACATAAACGTCCTGCCTGAGTGTTCAGAGCTCCTTCCGCCTCCTGAAAAAAATGGCTTGCTCACAAACTCAACATCCTGGAGCTTCCAAGTGCAAGCCCATGTTTCTGTGAATGTCAGGATCCTCACCTGCTAACTGCGTGCTCAGCACACAGATGCTTACACTAAGAAACACCTCTTCTTTAATAAAGCGCTAACTGTTTATCAAGCCAGCAGTTGCTTTCACAATAATTAATTCATCAAGGACTACTTGTCACAATCTAGATACAATTTTAATTCCAATGATTATGCCAAACAAACATTTTAAAATAAACAACTAGTATGCCCAACTTTGAGACAACACACAGCATGCTAGCTTAAGAGCTGAAAGAAGAATGATTCCAAATACATAAAAAGAGACGAAAAGCACAAAATCTACCGAAGTTTGGTGAAAGGGGACACTCACACAGTGAATAAAAATAAAGGTGCTATAAATAAATAATACCTTTTGAGTATATTTTGTATTCCAAACCCTTTAAATTGAGAATATCTTTTGAGTATCTTTTGTATTTCAAACCCTTTAAATTGAGGATTAACAGGCATGCTACTCAGTACAAGTTTTCATTTTAATGTGGACACATTTAAAACAAACCCAATGATGCCAGTGGAAACAAGTGAGATGAAGTCTCTTGGTTCCACTGACTGTTCTTCACAGCTTTCGTCCCATTCCCTCTAATTCCATAGTAAAATGGTGAGCAAATAAATACAGCTAACAAAGCACGTTCGGTTGTTGCACTTATTCTAAGAATTAAAACTTATGAGACAAATTATTAAATGTTAGTTTTTTCATTCAGAATTAATCCTCATTACTGAAGTTATTCCACTAATGAAGGGCTTCAATAAGGAGGAAGCGTCTTCCTGGATCAAAAACAAAAGCCTGAAGAGTCAGGAGCTGCTGCCACCCCTACGATCACATCTAAACAAATCCAGAGGTTTCAGAAAACAGCAGGAAGACAACCCTGGTTTAGAAATGGACGGCAACCCAGCCAGTGCTTATTCTCAGCACACCATGGCCAGAGGCCTGAATGCAGAAGTCAGGCAGACACTCCGCTAGCAGGCTTTTGTTACTTTCCAGTATTTCTGAATTGGGCGAGCACCACTATTAGCTAATTGGGCGAGTGACTAAGCAGATTAGTTGATTAGTTACTTACTGCCGTGCTGGCAGAGACATGCACGCTGCCGTTATCCACATCATCACTTGCCAACTGATAAACCAATAATTAGAGCAATCACAGCCAACAGAACCAGTGACACAGCCACAATTATCCACTTTTTCTGTCAAAGAAAAGCAAGCTGATTATATCATGGTTAATTCCACATTGCCGTATTAGAAGATATTGTTCATTTAAAAATCAAATAATCCATCGGAATGTGTTTTAAAATCTGAATCATGGGCCATCAATTAACTGTTTGACAATTTTCAAAGTTGTCTAAAAGAGAGATGTTTAATTTAATGAGGTCAGACTATTTGGAGATATACTATTGTAGAACTTGAAATATTAGGTTTTATCAATGAGAAAGCACATGACTACATTCTTTTGATAAATTTCTGATGAACTGAGACATACAGCTGATTTTTTTTTCATGTATACAGAGCTGTGTGGCCAGGTCAGTGAAAGAGGAAATCAGTGACCTAAGCCCTTACACTTTTCTTCTGTTTGCTATTGGCAGGTAAGTCCTTCACTTAACTGCCACACCGAATAAAACAGATCATTCCACTAGCGTCATCCAGTCTCTCAGGGGCTAACCCGGCTGCCCTGGGACTGGAATGAACAAGCTGTGGGTGGTTTCAGATGTCAGGCCTTGAGTTGGAAAGTTGTGATGAATTTCGAAATGAGCCTCAGGTTCTGACCAGTGGCCACTCCAGGTAATGTACTGACCCAGCCACCTGCTAGAGTGAGGCCTTCTCTGCTGGATGAAGATGAGATGGGAATGTCTCATGGAAACGTTCACTGGTCTGACCTGCTATTCTGGTCATGGAGAAAGGATGGGACCTGTCCTTTTTTAGTGACTGCTTTAAAGTCACTATTTTGTGTCCATTTTGTGCCTGAACCAGAGCACTTCACACCTGGACCTCACCACCCCACTTTAGTTTAAGGCTCAATATTTCAAAGTCTGGTAACACAGAATAATGTAAGAAACCATGTCTTACATCTCAAAGATAATTAATACACAGATATTCCCAAGAGAAAGCAGGGTGAGATGTTTTGCAGGCTGACATGAAAGCCCGGATGTGCCTCATATTTGAGAACATCTGTGGACCACTGTCACAGGTGAATCTGACTCTTCATTTTTCCTGAACACTCTGAAACTCCCTCTTTACCAGGCCGTTATGACATCGCATGGAAATCTCCCCTGACAGGCACTGAGAAAGGCCTCTGACAGCAGGAGGAGGAGACAGGCACTGGAGGCGGGGGTTGGGTGCCTTGTGTCGCTCTTGTCTACACTGGGGAGAAAGAAACCAAGAAGTGGTGGGCCAGGTCACACAAGGAGGTACAGTTTTCCAGTCCCTGAATCAGAACTGAATTCTGTAGTTTTGCTGTTTCCTTAGAAAGCTTTCACTATGAAGATATTAAAACTCCTTTACAAAGCTTCATTAGTCAGTGCTACATAACATCTGAGGTCCATGGTCTCAAGCAATTCTCTTTCCTCCAATCCAAAGGATTAGCAAATAACCTAACGAATAAAGTGTTCACTGCATAAATTGTGTAACCAATGATTTTTAGGAGAATTTCCAGTCCCATGAGTTTTATATGTCCCTCCAGATAATGACCCAAGAAACAGAGAACTCTGGAATTGAAATCCATTCAACTGAGGAAAGGGAGGTGGGGCCAAATTTGGCAACCCTAAGTAAGGGTTATCATTACTTAGAACTGGCAGGGTTCACCGTCAACATAATTTATCTGATACACTTCAAATGTTTCATCAAGAAGAGTTCAGTTTTCAAATGCAAGATTAATGTAGAAGTTTTTATTTCCTGGAATACATTTAAAGTAGCCTTGCATCAGTGTAGGACCACGTGAAACCAAATCCAGAGGAAAACGTACTTTAACTCTGAAATACCAAACTCACCCTTCTTGCTTTGCTTTGATATTTAATAGCTTTCTTCGTTTCTTCTTTAGCATGTTCTACATAGTCTGCGGCATTCATAACATTTTTTTCTATGTTGTTGATCATTTCACCCTTAAAATGAAAAGTTTCAAACTTAGAGGATACTTTCAAATGACTTAACTGTGCCTCTTAAGACAGTCAGAGAGCAGCAGTAAAGGTTCCACAAGAATGTAATGTGCATGGAATGGACACTGAAATATTCTTCACAGTTACAAACAGATGAGACCATTATAAATGTGCCAATATAGAAAGTAATCAAAATCCAATTTACATTATAAAAAGAACTAAAAGGGATGGGCAACAATGCTGACAATTAAAGGCATATCAAATAGGCTTTGAGATATGCTTTAATATAGGAACACTCTTTTAAAATGGGCACAGTGAATGAGAGGCAGCTGGCTTTAGGCTAAGCTCACATTTACTATTATGCACAAACATATGACGTCTAAAGAATGACCTCTTTTCTAATGGGTAGACAATATCTGTCATTTCTTTAAAATACCAGTAAACTAGGAATAGTTTATGTCTCCCATTAAATTGACTAGATTAATGAGCAAAAAAATGTAAAGTGAGGTGAACCCAGTGAAGCGTCAGGGGAGAAAAGCATATTACCTGGTTTTCTGTCCACCAGCAGACATAATCTGCAGCAGTGAATAGTAAAGCATTGGAAAGTGACGCAGAGTTAACTTACTCATTCACACATTTCAACATACTAGTCAGTTTTGACCATACATAGTCTGAATTAGATTAGTCAATACTGTGCAATACTAACAGACTTCTGAAAGGAAACGATGCCACCAAGCTAAGAATACATTGATATATCGATTTTTCTAGTAGAGATTAACACATCTGGCATAGAACAATCCTAACTAAAAGTCCAAGGTACTCTAAAATCTTTAGTAATGACAAAAGTACTCAGATTGGTCTAACTGTCTCACTGGTTTCCTTCCTGAAAACAAAAGCTGGTAGCAGCCAGACTCCCAGTTCTCCCTTTCAGCACCGTGAGTAGCAACGGGCACCCACAAATCAGAAAGGAGTGAACCTGTCCCGTCCCCACCCCATCTGCAAATTCATAGCACCTCAGCTCCACACACATTTTTATGGCAAAGTTCCTCAAGCTAAATCTTCAAAAGGTTGCTGGCAATATGGAGGATGAATCTGGTACCCAGATGGACTTCCCAGTGCTCCTTACATAACCCAGGAAACGAGCAAATAGGCCCATCAGAGGACCATTCCTGCCACAACAAATCCTGAATTCAGCCTCTGTGCTAGGGAGGACATGACTGTGGTGTGAATCCCAAGATGCTCTGGTACAAAGGCTTTGCCTTCACAGGGCAGTCAGCTGGACTCAATGGCCCATCGACCCATGAATGACCAACTGTGACCCTCACACACTTGAAAAGTCTCAGAGGACATTATTCACCATCACAAGAGGAGGGGCAAGCACCCCGACACACCTAACTGGAACCACCAGCTTTATTTTACACTGAATTTTATATTCCTTTTTTGTGTATGTGTGTGTGTTCTTTATTTTCTGTTTTTAATTGGAGGAAAACTGCTTAACAATGTTGCTTTGGTTTCTGCCGTACAACAATGTGATAATCAGTCATAATTTTATGTGTGTGTGTGTGTGTGTCTATCCCCTCCTTCTTGAGTAAATCTTATCATCTTAAAAAACTGCATTAACTTCTGCAGTCCCTCATAAGGGTCTCCTCATACCTGCCACGTTCTGCTTGTGGTACTGAACACTGTAGTAAGTATAAGCTTCTATTTATGTCACAGTCTATCCCCTCTGGTGCTATTCTTTTATATATTTCTCCAAATTATTACTCTAATATCTGCTCCTTGTAGAAAACTTGAAAATATATTGTAGAGAAGAAAACTAAAATTCCCATAGTCTCACTGTTGCTATACTGTTTGGCATATTTCTTTCCTTCTGTGAGTACTGTTTCACGTAGCTGACTTTATGCCACACACACTATATATAGGAGTGAAAGGGTGTATGCTGCGTATATATTTACATTTATACATAGAGGTGTATATACACATATGAAGTGATGTGAAGTGTTAAGTTGCTCAGTCGTGTCTGACTCTTTGCAACCCCATGGACTGCAGCCCAGCAGGCTGCTCTGTTCATGGAATTCTCCAGGCAAGAATACTGGAATGGGTAGCCATTCCCTTCTCCAGGAGATCTTCCTGACTCAGGGAGCAAATCTGAGTCTCCTGCCTTGCAGGCAGACTGTTTACCATCTGAGCCAACAGGGAAGCCCCATATATATATACACCCATACATACATACATATAAGGTTTAATATCTCCCTCTATGTCAACTTAAATTTCAACACATACATTTGCATATTTCATTCAAAATCTTCCATGAACAAAGTTTATGTTGTCTACCTATGGTTGTCTACTTATGGTTGCTTATCCTATGGACACATCATATCTTAAATCAGTCCCCTACTGTTGAAGATTTAAGGTGCTTTGAGCACTTGAGCCTTACATGGCAGTAACTGTATAATCAGTTTTTGAATTACAAGACTGGATCCAGAATAATGTCTTTCCCAATAGACTGGAGTCAAGTATCAGATTTTACAAACCATAGCTCTTATTTCAGAGAAGCAAAGATGCATACGATTACCTGAGTCTCGACGAACATGGCCATGTCCATGAACATCTCATGTAGCTCACGGATGCTCGTCTCCAGCTTCATGATGTCTTTATGACGGGACTCAATTTCATTCAGAGCCTGTCTAGTAATTTGTGAATCTGATATAATCTTTGAAAAACAAAAACAGAGGAGAAATACTGATGAACTTAAGATCTTTCTAGAGGTTAAAGAAAAAAAAAAATCTGTATAAATACAAACACACGGGCCACACAGCCACCCGGCACTCACATCTGACGTGAAGATGGAGGGGTTCCCACTTTCCAGCATCTCTTCCAGCTCATCATTGGTGGTAGTTTTCCCAGCTAAAATATCAACAAGGGAAAACTCCACTCAGTACACAGCAGTATTTTTACATTACCTTTGCAGCCGTAAGTCAGCAGGTAAAATCTAAGTTGCTAACATTTTAACCAGTGTTTTTCTAACTTTTCCAGTATATTTTTTTGGTAAGTGTTAATGATGACAGAAATTAACATAAGCCCTTAAGAAGTAGGAAGAACTGGAAAACACTCATGAAAAACCTTGTAACTGGAATGACTAATAAAAATCCAAGTTTAGTATGGATGACAAACAACTACAAAAAGGAAATTGATAAGACACAAATTTTTGGCATATCAATTTTCCTAAAAGTTTAACTGGCTTATAGGAAAGGAGGGTAAGCTAGACTTAGTATATATTAACTGGAAATAATAAAGATTGTATAACTAGAATCAGAGGCTCTAATACTTTTTATATTTTGGTTATTATATTTTTTCTTGAGTTAAATGTATTAATGTTTCCTATGAACAAGTTCACAGGATTTTGGAAAAACCCAATTGATAATTCCTATTTTCACATTCTGTGCCACAAAAGACAAAATTAAATGAATAAACATCATAATAATTAAGATATAATTTACTGTGAACATTCACAGCAGTATTATTCATAATTGTCAAAAAGTAGAAACCACCCAAATGTTCTTCGCCTGATGGATGTATAAACATAATGTTAACGTGGTCCATCCACACAATGGAACGTGATCCAACCATAAAAAGAAATGAAATACTGATATTTGCTGCAGTATGGCTGAACCTTGAAAACCCTGTGCCAAGTGAAAGGGCCAGTCACAAGAGACCATATGCTGTATGACTCCATTCATTTGGATGCCCAAATGTGCAAATTCATAGACAGAAGAATAAACTGGTGGGTGCCTAGGGCTCTGGGGAGAGAAACAGGAAGTGCCTGACAATGGGTGCCGAGTTTCCTTTTGGAGGGATTAAAATGGTCTGAAATTGATTGTGCTAATTTACATACTAAAGACCACTGGACTATACACTTTGAGTACCTGTTCACATGGTATGTCAATTACATGTCAACAAAGTCAAAGTGTCACTGAATTCGGTTCAAGTTCACAGCTGCTCCCTCCTCTCCAAGCCCACGGGAGATGCAGAGCAGTCTCGGTGGACAGTGCACCCACCCGCAGCCCGTGTCGCAGCTGAGGGACCCTGATCTTCTACGGCAGGGAGGAAGCAAGCCTGCCTGACCTTTGTTCAGCAAGCAAACAGCCTTCTGCCCAGAGGAAAACCTGAGTTCCATCCTCCAGGGCTGCATAGACAAACATCCTAGGAAGAAAGTCTGGAGTACAACGGCAGGAAGTGTCTGCTCACCAGACATGCAGAATCATGAGAACCATGGAGACTGTCCCCTGAGACGGGGCAGGAAGAGGTGCAGACACAAAAATTACAAGAGGAAGTGATGGCTGGAAGCTTTCCAGATCCTATCAACACTTTACAGGTAAGGGTCATCAGACAGTAATTTAAAGCCCACTCACTCAGAATCTGCTGAAGAATGTAAGTAAGTAATAGGTTGGTTGATTCAATGAATGGGAAGCTATGAAAGGGCTTTACGCTTTACAATACTGATAAAAACAGGGATGAAATTACTTTTTTGATGGTACATACTTTCATGTCAAACCTTAATGGGAAAGAAACACGTTTTTAACAAAAACAGCATGCTCACTGACTCACTTATTTCTAGCTGACGCTGTATACGGCCTTTGCTTCGCTCCCGAAATAGAGTCTGTGCTTCATTATATTCTGTCATGACTTCCACAAACTTTCGAGATAGCACTGAATGCTGTTAACAGAGGAAAAAAATAGACCAATATATAACAGTCATTTCTTCTACTAAAAGAGAAGGCTTTTCACTTACATATAAAAACGTTACATTCTATAAATTCAAACTAACGTGCTTACTCCTTCAAATGGGAAATAAGAATAATAGCAGCTTACTGTAAACTGTATAACAGAATCTATGCTAAGAACTTTATATCCGTTGTCTTATTTGATTTTCCCAGTAACCCTCCTGTACTCTTACTGTCCCCCATTCTACAGAAGGGATGAAAACCATCATCACGAGAAGTCAGTTAGCGAGTGGTGTCAGGCTGACTGGGGTCAGGCTGGCACTCAAGCAAGGTGTCCCCAGAGTCTGAATCCATAATCTTCATTTGTCAAGTAGAGTTAAGTGGACTAAATTCCACTTTGCTGTACCATCAGCCTCCTAAAAGATGAGGAGTTCATCATGAACACTAAAATGACTCAGAAAATTCTCTGCTCTTCAGAAGAGATTTCTGCTGATGGGCTGAAGAGACTTTTTTTCTTCATCATCTAGAAAGGGAATCTATAAATACTGTGTTTATGCAGAAATGCTGTAAGCATTAATGTGACAGTAAGGATGTAATTATTCTGAATTGTAAAGAAGGAAGTAAAAAGACTTCTTAGTCTTCAACATTGCTTCACACTAGGAAAAGGCTGATCATCAAACCTGGGTTCTTCGTATCCGAAGCTCCACAGAAGTTCGGTTTCCACTCTCATCCTGATCAAAACTCTGTTCAATAGCTAGAAGCAAAGAGGAAGAAGTTACATTTTAATCTTTAAAAAAATGTAAGGTTTTCAAGCCTAAACTCATGTATTTTATCTTTTCAACTCCTAATAAATGTGTGAGTTTCGGTAAGCATCAGTTGCTCATAATGTCACAAAATAAAACCAGATGTTACAGCTTCACATTTCAAAGCGGATAACCTGAATTTGATTCACTTTGGAGAACTGTCCATCCACAGGAAACACAGAGCATAGTGGAACCTGTTGAGTGACATTAAAGGGGTGAAATCAGTGAAACTCTGCAACAGGGTAACTTCTGATGAACTAATGTCCTGGTTTCTCCAACCAAGAGGGAAACGCGCTGGTGGTGGGGAAAGATGGAAGAACCTGACCTGAAAAAAAACCTTAAGTGACGTAACAACCAATTACAGTGTATGGTCCAAACAAGAAAGTGGAGTCGCTCAGTCGTGTCTGATTCTTTGTGACCCCATGGACTGTAGTCTACC
Organism: Redunca redunca; assembly: GCA_006410935.1. Lineage (NCBI taxonomy): Eukaryota > Metazoa > Chordata > Mammalia > Artiodactyla > Bovidae > Redunca > Redunca redunca. The sequence continues at coordinate 242,410 of SJYQ01001156.1, read as the reverse complement.
AGGCTCCTCCATCCATGGGATTTTCCAGGCAATAGTAATGGAGTGGATAGCCATTTCCTTCTCCAAGGGATCTTCCCAACCCAGGGATCGAACCCGGGTCTCCCGCATCGTAGACAGACACTTTACCGTCTGAGCAGCAGGGAAGTCAAACCGAGTCTGGTCCAAACAAGAAAGCCAATTTAAATAAACTGTTGAAGAAAAATTAAAAGATCACTGGGGAAGTGTGAATTCTGACTAGATAGTTTATAATAAATAATAACAACTAAGGTGACTTAGATATACATAAGAGCACTGCAGTTGTGTTTGGGGGAGGGGATCCTTGTTTAGAAATACACACTGAAAACTATATACTGATGAAGTCCTAGATATCTGCCATTGATTGTGAAACCTGTTGGGTGGGGTGGGGGCCACTGAGACCTGCAGAGCTGATGAGTGTGGACCCTAGGCTTGTGGTGGTAACCCCTTCTCCCCATGTTTGTCTGAAATTTTCCATAATAAAGGTTCCCTTTGATCTTTAGATATGTTCTTGATTTGTATGTTATTTTGTAAAAATTAAACACACTGTGTCTTTCTATCACATCAAGAACCACCACCTCTGTTTAAGTCCTGCAGGGAGGCCGTGGGCACTATCAGATGAGCTGAACTGTAGGAAAGGCTCGCAGGACCTCACCAGCTATAACACCATTCAAGAAGAACCTGGCAATTCATGTTGAAGGCTACTTACCTTCTCAAGTATCAACAATTTAGCCCCAAATGTCGTAATAATATAAGAGATAAACAGTTTATAAGCAAGTGCTCACTCCTGTGGAACATGAATGAGTGCCTCACTCCAAAATTTAAGCATTAATAGCCCTTAACTCTAGCTCCTCATGTGTGATCCTTACAGCTGGTAGCTTAATAATTCTAGAATAATGAGGAACTTAAGCAAGGGTCACTATACCAAGTACATACAAACGATTTATTTTACAGTGGTCACAATCTTAACTTTTGAAAATGTAAAAGAATAAAAAGTTATAAAGAAGAAAATAATAATACCCACATTCCCACCATCAATGATTATACGTAATTAAAGCTTTAACTCACACTTCAACTTAGTACGAATTTTATTAGCAGTTTTCTTGATTTCTTTGTTCAGATCTTCAAGCTCTTCCTTTATTTCTATAAATTAGAAATAAAAAAGACATGTTAGTTACAATATCCAACATCAATAACGTCCAACAAATGTAAATGGAACAACAGAAAGTGAAGAGGAACTAAAAAGCCTCTTGATGAAAATAAAAGAGGAGAGTGAAAAAGCTGGCTTAAAGCTCAACATTCAGAAAATTAAGATTATGGCATCTTGTCCCATCACTCCATGGGAAATGGAGTGGAAACAGTGTCAGACTTTATTTTTTGGGGCTCCAAAATCACTGCAGATGGTGACTGCAGCCATGAAATTAAAAGACGCTTACTCCTTGGAAGAAAAGTTATGACCTACCTAGATAGCATATTCAAAAGCAGAGACATTACTTTGCCAACAAAGGTCCGTCTAGTCAAGGCTATGGTTTTTCCCGTGGTCATGTATGGATGTGAGAGTTGGACTGTGAAGAAAGCTGAGTGCTGAAGAAGTGATGCTTTTGAACTGTGGTGTTGGAGAAGACTCTTGAGAGTCTGCAAGGAGATCCAACCAGTCCATTCTGAAGGAGATCAGCCCTGGGATTTCTTTGGAAGGAATGATGCTAAAGCTGAAACTCCAGTACTTTGGCCACCTCATGTGAAGAGTTGACTCACAAGAAAAGACTCTGATGCTGGGAGGGATTGGGGGCAGGAGGAGAAGGGGACGACAGGATGAGATGGCTGGGTGGCATCACCAACTTGATGGACATGAGTCTGAGTGAACTCTGGGAGTTGGTGATAGACATGGAGGCCTGGCGTGCTGCGATTCATGGGGTCACAAAGAGTCGGACACGACTGAGCGACTGAACTGAACGGAACTGATTCTCGGTAAATATTCAAGTTTGTTGGGTTTTTCTTTAGAGAAACTATTGATCACACCAGTGTTTCTCAGCGGGTGAGTCCTAGACCAGCAGCTTCAGTATCAGGTGAGTATTTATTAGAAATACAAGTTCCTGAGCCCCACTCCTGACCTACCCATAGGAACCATCACTGGATAGGCACAGGAATGTGACTTAAGCCCCCCAGGTGATGCTGGTGCACACCTAAGTTTGAGGACAGCTGGTTTATAACAATCAATTGATGAAATAGTGCCCTGAATTCATTGTTAACACCTAGACCTGAAAAAAGCAAGCAGAAATTTAACCATATCCTTGTGGGGAGGGGGGAACCTGCCATGTGCTTGCTTTCTTTCCTGCTATGCTAATCAAAGCAGGCTCCAGGCGGGGAGTGTGGATTCCTGCACTGGTGGAACAACTCCAAAGGCCCCACCACTGCATGTGGGGAAGGAAAGTCGAGGAAGGTGTCCAAGAGGAAGAGTGCATGAGCAGAAGGGTCTGTGTAGGGTCTGCCCCGCTGAGGACACAGAGTCGAGGAACAAGCATTCCAAAGCATGGCTCACCTCTCTAGAAAAGAAAGCCCCTGGGTTGGGGGGTCATTCAGGACGGAATCACTGGACCTTCTTGCCAACACAGGCACGCAGGGGCTCAAGCATGAATTAGAGAAATAAAAGAGGCATTACTGTACTTAGCCCTTTAAGCTACAGAAGCAGGCCACGAGGTTATACTTGATAAAGGCAGGACTTCAATACACAGAAAAGAAGGCAAAGATGGGAAACGTCCTTATCCAGTGGACTAGGTCATTCTGATCGGTTCTCCTGCTGAGAACAATCAGAAGAGTTGGACAAAACATTTTTAAAAAATCTGCTTAAAGGCATCATAAACCTACAAAAGCAGAAAAAGAAGAAGATTTAAGAGAAGGAAACCCAGAGATATGAGCCCAGCGAATGGAGCAGCTTGCCACTGAGGCAGCCAAGGCTTTGAGCAGCTGAGAAAACACTGAGCTGACACAAGGCCACGCCCCAGGAGAAAGGGGAGCCAGGTCCAAAATGTTGGCGCCCCCAGCTGTCCATCAGAAATGTTCAAAAATCATCTCTTAAAAAAGGAAAAACTATCCTAGGACTCACACTGTGGCCCCGAGCCTTCACATTCAAAGCCCAGTGCTCAACCAAAAACAACCAGCAAGACAGAGAAAACAAACCCCAGGAAAACAAAAGAGCTGTCTTAACAGAGTTATTAGACACAGACCTTCAAATAAGCATGTTCAAAGAGGTAAAAACAAGATTGAGGATTTTGTCAGGAAAACAGGACAGGAGAAAAAGGAGCCCAGCGAAATTCTAGGACTGAAAAATATTTTAACCAAAAGTAACTCCATAGGTTAAGAGAGATTCCCTAACCTGAAAGGTAATCACTAAAGAGAGGTCAGGAGACAAATCAGATAGATTTCAAAATAAAACGCAAGACAAAATGATGAGAACAGAGGACAAGTGGCATAAAAGATGCAGTGAAAAGGTCTAATACTCATATAATTCAAGTCTCAAAAGAAGAAATGACAGAAAAGGGAGGAAAGATGACTTATGAAGAGAAAGTAGCCAATATTTTTTCAAAACTGCCAGAAAATATCAACCCACAGATCCAAGAAGCCTTATAAAAACAGTATAAATAAAAAGAAAACCATATCTGGAAACATGAACACAGCATTGATAAATCCAAAGACTAGAAATCAAATCTTTTATAAGCTATAATTAGATAGCTGACAAAAAAAAAGACATTGAAAATTTATTTTCAAAGTGGTGAAAGAAAACAATTTATGAACTAGACTCCTATGCTCACTGAAAATATCCTTGAAGAACAAAATCAAGTAAGGACAATTTCAGACAATGGCATAAACCCTAGTAAAACAAAGAATAGTAGTTTTTAGAAAGAAAGAAAAATCTCCGATGAAAGTTTAAAGATACAGAGTAACGAGGAGCACTGGTACAGGTAAATATGTGGGTAGCTCCAAATCCATATTAATTGTATAAAATAAAAACATATATTATTTTTATCTAGTACAATACATATATATGATGATGATAACAGCAATAAGAAGGGACAGAGTTAAAGGTTCTTCCTAAGGTCCTCCTATTACTTGGAAGTAGTAAAAACATAAATTTATATTAGATTTCAACAAGTCAAGGATGCATACCACAACCTACAGGACAACGAATAAAACAACAGCAAACAAAATATAGGAAAGAGCTAATGAGGCAGGGTAAAATTCTTAAAAATCAATCCAAAAGACAGCATGGAGAGAGAGAAAAAGTAACAGAACAAGCAAGGAAAATATAAAGCAAACAAGATCATGAATGTTAGCCCCAATGTATCAATAATTCCAGTAAACAAATAGACTACAAGAGTTAATGACAGACAAAAAAAAATGATCAAAGGGGCCAAGAAGACAAAACCCAACTATATTTTATATATAAAAGATGAGAGAAACATCTAAAGTATAAGGAAACAGAAAGATAAAAAGAAAATGATGGGCAAATATCCATCATGCACACACTATCAGAGAAACTGGTCGAGGTCTGTTGGCTGATATCTGGCAAGTGCATCAGAGCATCACTAGAGAAGAGAGAGGGGCCCTTCACGTGGGAAAAGGCTCAATGTGCCACTGAGACAGGACAATCCTAAAGGCATTTGTGTCCGGGGCTTTAACTGCCTCGGTGTTTAGAACGGACCCTAGAAAAAGGGGAAAACAGCTAAAGGATATCAGCTCGACAGTTCTTGACTTGAGAATGTAGACTGTGGATTCGATAGCATTTTATCCACATTAAATACTCTGCATTAGATAATTATGCTGTCTGTTTATAAGAAACTATTCTTCTCAGGAGATAAATGCTGCAGTAATTAGGGGAAGATGGTCACAAGGTGTGCAACTCACTCTAAAATGAGTCAGCAAAAATAACATGTATGTGTATACACATGTGCAATGTATTTATATGCACTCACATGTACACAAATACACACACACAGAGAAATAAAGCAAATGTGGTGAAATGGTAATAACTGGTGAAGCTAGGTGAAGGAAATATGAGTTTTCACTGCACCAAAACTGCAACTTGCCCACAGATTTGAAAAGCTTCAAACTAAAAATGGGCTTCCCTTGTGGCTCAGCTGATAAAGAATCCGCCTGCAATGCGGGAGACCTGGGTTCGATCCCTGGGTTGGGAAGATCCCCTGGAGAAGGGAAAGGCTACCCACTCCAGTATTCTTGCTTAGAAAATTCTATGGACTATATGGGTCTCAAGAGTCAGACTAATGAAAAGAACGTTTCATGGGATGAGTCCCTTGACACAGCACAAAGTTTTCAGACTGCTGGCCCAGGAGACAAGCCACCAAGTGCTCAGGGACACACAGCTGGGTCAGGATGCCCGGGCTGAGTGGGGGGTAACCTGAAACCCTAGGGGACACTTGGCGAGCCTGCGGCCCCATTTCAGAACAGCAGGAGGGACAGGAGAGCCGCCCTACAGGGCTGGGTGCGCGAGACCGCGCCAACTGCCCATGCTCTCGAGGCCGCGCCAACTGCCCATGCTCTCAAGGCCGCGCCAACTGCCCATGCTCTCGAGGCCGCGCCAACTGCCCATGCTCTCGAGGCCGCGCCAACTGCCCATGCTCTCGAGGCCGCGCCAACTGCCCATGCTCTCGAGGCCGCGCCAACTGCCCATGCTCTCGAGACCGTGCTAACTGCCCATGCTCTCAGTCCCTAACACCCTCAGCTCCCAGGCACACCTGAGGAGAGCGCCCACCACACAAGGCCATCTCAAAGCACAAACGAGCCTCCACCTGTCCAGCGCTCAGCAGTCCCTGCTGCTCAACACAGCAGCAGGGCTAAGGTCATAGACCATTGTGACAGCATAGCAACGCGAGATCCCTGCGCTGACCCTCACACACTGCGAGGGAGGCACCTGTCCACAGTAAAGGGCCGCCATCTCACCCAAGGTATTTGGTCCCAAGACACTCTGCTCCCACATAAACACCAAAAGTGAAAATGCTACTGCTAGGCAGCCACTAAGAAAAGGGTCCTGAAGGGACTTGCCTGGCGGTCCACTGATTAACACTGCGTACTCCCAATGTAGGGGGCGCAGGTTCAAATCCTGGCCAAGGAGCTGGAATCCTGCAAGTGGCAGGGCCAAAAAAAAAAAAGGCAGGTGGGCCTGTAACTGTACACTAATTAGCAAAAAGAGCATGCTGTAAGACAACAAGCACTGTGTGATCCAAATTCTATACTTTTTAAACATTATTTGTTTTTAATACGTGTTTTTGCTAAAAAATATATATACCAAAACATTAATATACACATATATACACCAATGGACAAAGTGATTTTTTCCTCTTCCTTTCTCCTTTCTTCCAAAATGAGTACAATAAGCATATACTGGCTTTGGTAACACAAAGCAGGTGAACTTTAAAAGATGAAGAGGCTGGGGTGGGGAAGGGGAGCCGGCCAACAGGGTCAGACGCTAAGGAGGAAGCACAGGGGCCAGGGCGGGGCCCGCAACGGGATGAGGAGTGAGCAAGGAGAGACTACTCTCTCAAGAAAGAAACAGCCACCAGAGGGTCAGGCAGGGCTGTGGGGAAGGCGTGGTTCTAAGGAGGGGCAATGGACAGCCTTCTGGCTGACGAGAAGCAGGAAAAAACACCCAGAGGAGGGTTCAAGGTCACACACCACAGTTTACCCTTAAAAGAGAGACACATGCCTCTCACTCTGAAACAGAAGGAAGGATGGGATGGAAACGAGGAGATGACAAAGAAATAATGAGGACAGCAGCAGTCAGCATTTCTACGTGATGATCAGTGATCTGTCCAAGGCCAACAGTGAATTCATGGTACAACTGGGGTTTGAACCCACAGCTTACCTGAGCAGAGGCTTCTACACTGAGGCAGGTAAGCAGTGATGGCCACGTAGTTCTCAAGAGCCTGAAATGTGTACTAAGGGCATCACTCCAGCAGAAGAGGGGAGGAGGAGGGTGAATGAGAGATGGGATGCAATTAGGACGCAACTGCTCAGACAGAGAGGGGCCAACCCAGGAGAAAGACAGTGGGATGGAAAAGAAGGAAAGATAAAGTGTTAGCAAGAGGTGCAACCTTTTAGGAGGTCCACACCTAAAACACAGGCTGAGGAGAGGGACTGTGACTCCTGATTAAAGGAACCACAAGCTCTGTCACTGATGAATAAAATCCCCACCCTTCTCTGATGGTTATGTCAGTCATAATCCTATCACCAGTAGGAACCAAAACGTTGAATCATGTACATTTATTTCAGAGTTCTGCCAGGTGGATCCATATTTTGGAGAGCCTGAAACTTACACATTTTCAATGACCTTCTTTTTTAAAAAAAATACATAAGTGCAAGGTCAATAAAGACAAGTGCCAAGTTAAAGGTGCCCTCTGTTAGCTTTGTAGCAAACCTTCCTCTGGGATCTTGTTACTGAGGTTAATGAAATGGCCTGGCCACCCAGCCAACCCTGCATCTGAAGCAGAAGCTAATGGGTCAGGGCAGGTTAGCACCACCTGGTGGCCATGCGCTCTGGAACCCTTCTGCATGTCCACCCAGGACCTGGGCAGCCAAGGCGCTGAGGAGCTGGAGCTCGGATTTGCACCCTCCCCTGCCCCCTGCACGGACAAAGGGCAGGCGAACGGCAGCCCACTGCCCTCTGCAGCACCTGGGGCACTCTCTAGAGCCCAGCAGCCTGGGACAGGAGTCGCTGCATCTTTCTTACAGAGACCAACTAAGTAAGCAGGGAGATGCTACTTCCTACACTCTGGTTCACACTCTGTCATGAAACTAAAAGCAACAGTTTTCTTCAGAGCCCAAAGGGATGACTGTGAAGCGCTGGCGCTATAAATTCACTCAAACAGTTGTACCTGCTATTACTGGGGAGCTAAGTTTTTTGGAGGTAAATTTCTGAAAGAAGAAAAAATACACAAGCACGTATTCAAATTCAACTTCACCAAGAATTAAGCAAGATGTTAACAGGTGTTACATAAAAAGTCCTGTGGGCAAATGCGTTTGTGAAACACTTCACTAAGCAAAGGTAAACAGGTTTCTTCATCACAGGACTTCTCAGGGCCTTATCCAAGTGGGGATGTGCTGTGAAGATGACCCCAAATGTATCTGGCCACAGAACTCTCATTTAATACAATAGCTAGTGAGAGTCAAGCTTCTGGGAAACATTTTTCTAAATCATGAGAAAGGGCATCTACACACATGCAAAGCATTATTTTCCAAGATACACATAATCTTCAAAATGAGTAAAAGAGTTATTTTTCAATTTAAAATCAAGTTATTTTTTAAAAGTGAGACCACATCAAATAACCTTCCAACAAAGTTGCTTTCAACTTTCCTCTGAGACTGAGAATAACATGTTCCCATCACCACTTTCCTTCAGTGCTGTATAGAAGGTCAGTAAAAAAAAAGTCAACTGAAAATAAAAAGCCTAAGAACGGAGGGACAACTGTCATTATTCATAGATAACATGACTGGCTATAGAGACAATCCAAAGGGATCCACAGAGAAATTATTAAAAATAATTAACTGGGCCAGAGAGTGAGATAAAAGCTCAACATACAAAACCTACTGTATTTCTATATATGGAAACAAGTAGAAAACAGTATTTACAGCAGATACTATTCACATTAAGATCAAAAGCATCGACTGCCATGAAAGGTGTATGAGACCTCTACACAGAGCCCGACCTACATCACTGGGAGCAAGCAGAGAAGATGTAAGCAGAGGGATGAACCATTTTCAAGCATTAAAAGACTCAGTGTGGTAAAGGTATCAATTATTCCCCCAAACGACATATGGATTCCAATTAGCAGTCTTCTGGCTTATCCAGATCCATTTACCTTTTAAGTTTTCAAAATTTATCACTGCAGCTCAAGGAAATATTTTCTTAAAGCTGCCAACACTGTGATATTCAGTTCATTTTAAATCACCTGTTCACATGCTGCCCTCCACAGACACTGAGAACAGTATACTCCACACAAAAGCCTTTGCTGAAGACGTAAAAGCACCTCTTGCTCTGTTCTTCATCTTTAAAACTGCTCCATCCTGCTCTATTGTTTTCCAGATCAACCTCTCGTTAACTTTCATCTAAACACAAAATTCTATCACTACTGTTTAGCTGTGAACATAGCACGGCTCTACTCATCTCACACGCTAGTAAAGTAATGCTCAAAGTTCTCCAAGCCAGGCTTCAGCAATATGTGAACCGCGAACTCCCTGATGTTCAAGCTGATTTTAGAAAAGACAGAGGAGCCAGAGATCAAATTGCCAACATCTGCTGGATCATCGAAAAAGCAAGAGAGTTCCAGAAAAACATCTATTTCTGCTTTATTGACTATGCCAAAGCCTTTGACTCTGTGGAACTCTATAAACTGTGGAAAAGTCTGAAAGAGATGGGAATACCAGACCACCTGACCTGCCTCTGGAGAAACCTATATGCAGGTCAGGAAGCAACAGTTAGAACTGGACATAGAACAGACTGGTTCCAAATAGGAAAAGGAGTACATCAAGGCTGTATATTGTCACCTTGCTTATTTAACTTATATGCAGAGTACATCATGAGAAACGCTGGGCTGGGAGAAGCACAAGCTGGAATCAAGATTGCCGGGAGAAATATCAATAACCTCAGATATGCAGATGACACCACCCTTATGGCAGAAAGTGAAGAAGAACTAAAAAGGCTCTTGATGAAAGTGAAAAGTGGAGAGTGAAAAAGTTGGCTTACAGCTCAACATTCAGAAAACTAAGATCATGGCACCTGGTCCCATCACTTCATGGGAAATAGATGGGGAAACAGTGGAAACAGTGACTGACTTTATTTTTCGGGGCTCCAAAATCACTGCAGATGGTCATTGCAGCCATTAAATTAAAAGACGCTTACTCCTTGGAGGGAAAGTTATGACCAACCTAGATAGCATATTCAAAAGCAGAGACATTACTTTGCTGACTAAGGTCCATCTAGTCAAGGCTATGGTTTTTCCTGTGGTCATGTATGGATGTGAGAGCTGGACTGTGAAGAAAGCTGAGCACTGAAGAATTGATGCTTTTGAACTGTGGTGTTGGAGAAAGCTCTTGAGAGTCCCTTGGACTGCAAGGAGATCCAACCAGTCCATTCTAAAGGAGATCAGTCCTGGGTGTTCATTGGAAGGACTGATGCTGAAGCTGACATTCCAATACTATGGCCACCTCATGCAAAGAGCTGACTCACTGGAAAAGATTCTGATGCTGGGAGGGATTGGGGGCAGGAGGAGAAGGGGATGACAGAGGATGAGATGGCTGGATGGCATCACCGACTCAATGGACCTGAGTCTGGGTATACTCCGGGAGTTGGTGATGGACAGGGAGGCCTGGCGTGCTGTGATTCATGCGCTCGCAGAGTCAGACACGACTGAGCGACTGAACTGAACTGAAGACCCCATCAGTCACTGACGTGGTCCCAAAGTTCTACAAAGTCACATCCGTGTATTCTCATGGCTGTCATGCATCAGTTGTCCTCACCCAGGCTGAACAGCAGATCCCATGGAAGCTATAGAAAAAAAAAAACCACACGGAGGCCTTGGCTTACCCAGACCAGACACGAGAATAGAGAGGGTGGGCTGCCAGCCTCCACCACTTTTTACAGGCTTCCAGCTTAAGCTCACATGTTCCCGGGCTGAGGCTTGTGTTATGGACAGCAAGACAGGCAGATCAGACAGACAGGCACACTTCTTTTTAAAACCAACAACTTACTTCCTTCTGGGTTTGGTGCAGAAAGAATGATGCTGTGGTTTTTCTTCACTTCATCGACATACTGAGCTATTTTCGCTATACTGTTTCTGATCTCCTCGACCTAGGAGAGAAAAAGTCATCACCACTGTGGCAAATTCAGATTTGCTTTTCATCACCTAAAGAGGGAAGGATAAAAGATGGAAATAAGTGAATAAGTACCACGTAAAGAAATAATAACCTTTCACCACTCAAAAAAATAAAGGGAAATGGATATATGTATGTATATGGCTGAGTCCCTTTGCTGTCCACCTAAAACCAGCACAACATTGTTAATCATCTATGCTCCAATATATATATATAGGATAAAATATTTTAAAAAATAAAATATATAAAATTAAAAAGTTTCAAAATAAAGGGAAATAAGGCAGTATCAATCCCCAGGAAGACCTAGTTGTCTATAAGAAGTTTTACAATCATGACCCAGTATTGCCACAGACAGTGGCAACTATTATAGAAGCATCTGCTATGAGCACCAGTTCTCTGCACAGTCAAAAAGGGAACTTCCTCTGTAGGCCAGGCCAGCAATAACACTCTCATGTGGGGAGTTATGGACAGCTGGCAAGACCAAGCCTTCTTAGTCATTATTTTTTGCCTCTGATTATCTAAAGTATTCAACACTTGCTTCAAAATGTAATGAACTCATTAGAAAGATTTGTCCAGATGGATTCTTAACAAGGGTGGCAGCATGAATACTATCCCCCCAAAAATGTCCAGGCCCTAACCCCTGTGACCTCTGATGGTTACCTTATATGGCAAAAGAAACTGCAGATGTGACCTAAACAAAGGATCCTGAGATGGGGAGATGGATGATCCTGGATCCTCCAGGTGGACCCCCAACATCATCTCAAGTGTACTTGTAAGGGGGAACAGAGGAAGATGTGGCTACAGAAGAAGGCCACACGACCCAGTGAAGCAAGATGCTCTGCTGCTGGCCTGGAAGAAGGTGGGGGAGCGGGAAGGGGATGGGGACGCAGCTCGGGAGCTGGAGAGGCAGGTTCTCCAAGGAGCCTCCCAGGAGCACGTGTGATCCTGCTGACACCACGGTTCATCCCAGTGGAACTAGGGTGGACTTCTTGCCTTCAGAAATAAAGAGGATAAATCTGCACTGTTTCAAGCCATGAAATGTGTGTAGCCCCAGGAAACTAAGCACAATTTCTATATTTAAAACTTCAGGGAGACTCCCCTGTCAGTCCAGTGGTTAAGACTCCCCCTTCCAATATAGGAAGTGTTTCAATCCCTGGTCAGGGAGCTAAGACCCCACATGCCTCATGGCCAAAAAACCAAAACATAAAACAGAAATGATATTGTAACAAATTCAATAAAGACTTTAAAAATGGTCATATTAAAAAAAAAAAGATTAGGAAAATCCTAAAGCCCAGCAAAAGGAGACTTGTTAAGTTACATTATGGAACTATAACAAAAGGCATAAAAGGATACTCAGGATATATTACATATATTACCCAGTTAAAATCATGGGGGAAAAAAAATAACCTACGAGTTGCAGAGTACTGTATATACGTGTTAACAATGATGGAAAAAGCCAAACAAACAGAATAATGGGCAGATGTTAACATTTACAGGAAGAAATGCTGCAATGTCTCAGAAAGAAACTTAAAGGTGAGAGGTGAGAAGACAAGCAGATGAAGATGGGGGGAGGCGAGGCCTCTCGCAGGAGTGGGTCCTCTCTCATCATCCTGATTTCTGAGCAACGGGAACGCACCTCTCTGTGGAGAGGTGAGATGTCTGCTTTGGCTCATGTAGGCTGCAGCTCCTTCCGATCTAAGTACCACAGTGGAGACACACCTTTAACAAATATGAATTCTCTTACTACACTCATCACAAACCCGCAACATGCTGTGGTGGACGTCCACATCTTAATCCTCTGCACGTGACCTTACAGGGCAAAAGGTGCTTGGCAGGTGTGGTTAGTTAAGGGTCGAGATGGGCGATTATCCTGGATTATCTGAATATTCAAAGTAACCACAAGAGTCCTTATAAAACGGAAGCAACGGGATCAAATTTAGAAACAAGCAGAGATGTGCTTTAGATGGAGGAAGGGGCCACGAGCCAAGAATGGAGGAGGCTCCAGAAGCTGGAACAGCAAGAACGCAAATATTCCCTCAAGCCTACAGGAGGATACGACCCTGCAAGCACCCTGACGTGTGCCCCAAACAGCTCATTCCAGACTTTGGACCTCTGGAACTGTGAGACGGTAAACGCGTGCTCTGTTTAAACTACTGTATTTGTGGCAATTTGTTACTGCAGCAGCAGGAAACAAACAATACATGTTAACATAAATATTTTTATGGAAAAAAGCAGTATTTTTCCTCAAAATCAGTGACAGTAAGAGCAGTGATTTGCATTTCTCTGCAAATCTAGCTTCTAGCTTAACGGAAGGCACCTTGATTCTGATGCCTGTTTCTGTGTTCAGTCTGTTGTGATGTGGCCTCTGAAAACTGGCCCCATCCCTATGATCATTCATGACAGAGGGAAAGAGGTAAACATCTTCGTATTCTAAGGAAAATTGTTTCAGCCACACAAACTCCTTGGAAGGGTCTCAGGGATCCCAGGGACCCTGGGTCCAAGCTCCACAGCACATTTTGAAAAGCAGCATATTAGATGACAGTCTAATGACACAGAATTCTGCTTTCATAGAGCAGTGAACGGCTATTTCATTGGTCCTGAGTGTTATTTCCATCTATACATGATTTCTACAGAACTTCACATACTTATAATTTAATTTTATTAACCAGGTAAAAACCACACAAAAATTTACAACAGAACCTGTTTAAAAATTTTGCTACTTCATCACACAGGCTTAAGCACAAATGATTTTGTGGTTTTAATGCACAGATTTACATTTCAGTTAGCCATCTTTAAAGCACCATTTCTGAAGTAAAGTCAGTAAAATGCATCTGTCACAAAGTAGAAAAGATACTCCTTTGCCTCTTGGAAAGGCACATTATCTGTGCAGCAGAAGCACCAGTGTGGCCCAAAAAGAAAAGGAAACTGCTGAGCCACCAACTCGGTACCAGGAGGGAAGTGCCATCCGAACGGTGGCACCAGGCCCGTTTATGCCTATGAATTACACCACATGGGCTCTCTCAGACAACCACAAACTACTTTCACAAAAAGGGGATCTCCTGGCCTCCTATTACGGCATTAGTTTAGTTTTAACCAATACTGGTCACGCGCAAAATTCCTATCTTTTGCAATATTCTATGTGACACTTAAGGTCTAAATGTCATTTTCTAAAGAAAGAGCTTGTATTAACAGACATCATTTGCTTCTCTATTTGTTTCAGAAGTCATTTCAGGATGTCCCTGGTGAGCCAGTGGTTAAGACCTCAGGCTTCCACTGCAGTGCACACAGGTTCAGTCCCGGGTTGGGGAACTAAGATCCCACATGCAGCATGGCACAGCCAAAAGAAAAGTCATTTCACAGAAGTTAACTGCAAAATAAGTCAACTATTTAACAAATGAAACTGGAACTTAAGTTAAAATCAGTGGCTCTCAAACCTCCCTCACAACACTCACTCGTTTTTGTATGCATCTCTAACACCTGCAGCCAAAATGGATTAGTGCTAATTACTACAGCTTAATGACACAGTGATCATAATTCTTCTGTAAAATACAACATTTACTGCTAAAAGATTCTTAAAATAAAAAATATGGGTTTTTCTGGAGAACTGACATGGAAGAATTAAGCATCTAGGTAAAAGGGGTAAAATCAGAGAAATAATGATTTTACAAAGTGAGTAGGTAAACTAATCAGGATGAAAAGCATCTTGTTTGCAAAGTGAAATCCAGAAATCCAGTAACTTAACTCCAGTAAAGTAAGCTCCTATAGGTAATGATTTAATTTCATGTTTTTTTCAATTAGAAAAGACTAGGAACTAACACAAATATATTTGAAACCCAATGAACTACGTATTCAATAAATTCTGCCTGGAAAGTTGGTAACTTGTAATATATTTTTAATTAACATACTACATATTTTCAAATCCATGTATTGATAGACCAGTTTACACTGCCAACAGATTTAAGAATCAACTGAAACTCAGACTAGATTCAGCATAATCAAAACAAGTCCTTGCAAATGAAGTTTCAATTGTTAAAAAATTATACTGACCGTGTTTCTTTTCTTAATGCTTAACAAAGTCAAAATATCTGTTCTCAGACTCAATTTCAAAGATTTGAAATGATGCAAAATTTGATCACCTATGACTTAGGGTTAAAACCCTGGGGAGTTGAGAGGGAGAGGTAAAGGCCTTAGGGGGAAGCCTGGGAGACAGACAGGTTCGAGAGAAGACCCAAGGGCATGGGTCCAGAGGCTTCGGCCCTGTACGGACAGTCCAGAGAGGGCCAGGCTAACCAAGGCAGAGCAGAGTTGCCACAATCATGTCTTTGCTCAAGGATAAGATCGCTCAGGAGTGAGCAAAGCCCCATATGACCCAAAGACTCATGCTTTGATATACGGGAAACTTCTCAGGAGAAGAATTTAAAACTTAATCAAAGATTTTAGAAAATACACAATATGAGCGAGCCCTTTGATATATGGGACTCACTGCCATTCTACAGAAGAGCGAGAGAAGCCTCACTGTGTGTACTATGCATGCCTGACTGCCAACTGAGGGACATCAGCGCCACCAGGCCTTCCACTCCCAGGACCCAGTCTCCCTTCGTCTGGAGGACCCCTCTGGCCATGGGTGCGGCAGGACCTCCCCGAGGGACCCTGTGCTTGAAGGAGATACCTTCTCCCAGCATGAGCCTGTGAGCAGCAGGCCCACCTTGCTGACCACCCCCAGCCCATGGGCTTTAGTCTCCTCAGAGGCCCTCGGCACCCACAGTCACTGTTCTCACCCACCCTGCCCCCCGCCCCCAAGTAAGTCACTAGAAAGAAGGGCTCAACAGCAACAAATGTGCTAACAGCACTAAAAAATCTACAGCACTTTTTGTCATTCAAACATCAACTTTTAAAAATATTTAGTTTTGGTATTATTTCAAATATGACAAATGCACAGTTACATTAATTTAATTATGTTTAAAGAAAAATGACAGACTGGCTTTCACGAAATGACTCTTACCTGATGGAAGAAATCATCCATAAAATGGTCCTTTTCAACAACAACAGTTGTGTCCCCATCATCATTTTTCCTACACTGAAATGGAAAAATACGAAATGTAAAATTTGGTTTTAGAAGTTTTCACAGAGGCACCAACAGCGAATTGAAAGACAAGAGCGGCTGGGTACCTACACGATCTCAGCTCACTAAAAGCACCAAGGCGTAAGAAGCCCGCCACCCACCAAGGCCGCGACATCCACCAGGCCACAGTCAGGGCAGGCGCACACAGCCAATCAGCCCGGAGAAGCAGCCACGTCAGTGGGAATCAATGGCGAGATCTCCGAGAACTGAGCACCAGAGGATCGATCATTCATTCTCACTGAGTACGTCCATGTGACAGAGGCCAGGTTTATCTTCCACAAGTGAATCTGCTTACACTGCACACTGTCTCTAGAGATCAAAATACTGACACCACTAGTCAACTTTTCTAGCTGTCGTCGTTTAGTCGCTCAGTCGTGTCCGATCCTTTGCGACCCCATGGACTGCAGCACGCCAGGCTCCTCTGTCCCTACCATCTCCCAGAATTTACCCAAGTTCAGGTCCACAGAATTGGTGACATCTTCCAGCCATCTCATCCTCTGTAACCCTCTTTTCCAGACTTTTGTGCCCAACTTTTCTAGATGAGGTAATAATTTTCAAAGAACTTTCACATATGTTAGCTGGTGTTTATCATTTTTCCCTAAGTAAGTAATTCCAAGTTATGGCCACACTCGTATAATCAATAAACATTTTACTAAAGAAAGACTCAGTGAAGAAGACCTGAGTGAACCGTGGAACTGGAGGAGACTCTTGAGGGTCCCTTGGACTGCAAGGAGATCAAACCAGTCAATCTTAAAGGAAATCAACCCTGAATGTTCTTTGGAAAGACTGATGCTGAAGCTGAAGTTCCAATACTTTGGCCACCTGATATGAAGAGCCAGCTCATTGGAAAATGCCCTGATGCTAGGAAAGATTGAGGGCATGAGGAGAAGGGAGCAAGATATGATGAGATGCTTGGATGGCATCACTGACTCAATGCTGAGTTTGAGCAAACTCTAGGAGACAGTGAAGGACAGAGAAACCTGGCGTGCTGCAGTCCAGGGGATTACGGAGTTGGACACAACTTAGTGACTGAACAACAAAACACTGAGGAAGAAAGCAGCCGACCACTGGGAAAGGCAGGATGACACTGTAATTTACAAATCAGGTGCCATCAGTTTAAAATAACATTGAAGAGATGTTCTAGGCCAGAGGTTCTCACACTTGAGGGACATCAGGACCTCCTGGAGGGCCAGGTCTCTGGCTGAGTGGGGCCAAAGTGGGGCATTCCATGACTTGAGACTACCCTAGAACAGCCAGAACCTCATCACATTGTAACCCTAACCCACCCCTCAAGGGAGGCAAAAGAATGAAACAGTGAAAAGTCTTTGCAATAAGTCCCCTACACATGAATCTTCAAGTTGCATGCTTTGAAAGATGTGAACGTACATTCCCATGTCCAATCACGTAAGTTCCCAAGTCTGGTATACATTGTCACATGTGTACATCCTGTCCAAGTGGTTGTGCTTTTGTACACTTTACTGTATAGTAGTGCAGTTTTATGTCAAGCCCAGGATGTCTGGAAGCAAGTGAAAAAGCAGCGATGACGTAGTTGGTAACTGGTATGATGAGAAAAAAAGAACTACTACCCAGACTTCCCTGGAGTGTTTTTTTGAGAGGGTATAGATAGAATTGAAACCAGCAAGAAACCAGTGTCATCAGCGTCAGGTGTGAGTGAAATTGCAGCTTGCCCTCCGTTTCCTATTGTTGACCATCCTTCAGCTCTACCATCTCCCACCTCCACTCCCCACTCCAGTCAGTAACTCTTCTTGCCTGTTCACTCGATGCCAGTCCTGTTCGCCAGCTGTTGTACTACACTACTATACTTCTCAATGTACTGTAAGATTTTAAATGTTTAATTTTCTATGTTGGTTTTTTATGTATTATCTGTGTGCAGGGCTTCCCTTGTGGCTCAGTTGGTAAAGAATCTGCCTGCAATGCGGGAGACCTGGGTTCGATCCCTGGGTTGGGAAGATCCCCTGGAGAAGGGAATGGCTACCCACTCCAGTATTCTGGCCTGGAGAATTCCATGGACTGTATAGTCCGTGGGGTCGCCAAGAGTCGGACCCAACTAAGCGGCTTTCACTTCACTTCATTTCACTTCACTTCAGGCTACAGTCCTATATAGCTGATTATGTTAGTTGGGTACCTAAGCTAACTTTGTTGGACTTACAGACAAACCGGACTTGTGAACATGCTCTCAGAACGGAACTCGTTTGTATGTAGGGAACTTACTATATTGGGAAGAAGCAACCTCTGTCTACAGCTACAGGGGAGAGGAGACAATGTCAGACCCCAGGACCTGGCATCCGAGTCACACAGTATTTGTCAAGGACATGTGCCACAGCAGCTACCAGTGAGAGCTGTGGATTCGAGGAGAAAGGAAAGACGCCTGGCAGCAGACAGAGGAGGGAACTGCTTGGAACCATCTCCCTGAGGGCACGCTGGGCGGCCAGTGCACCTCTAACTGCGAAAGCTGAGGCAGCCTCAGATTTCAGGAATTCTGTACCCTTGGGAAAATCAGAGTCTTTAAGCACTAAAAGTCTTTAAGTGTAGCTTTACTGATCTGTAACCAGGAATATTGTGGAAACAAAATTCCACTACATTTAGTTAAGAAAAATCTGCCAAATGTAATAAATGTGGTAAGAAAACACGATGCAGCCTCCCTCTGCAGCTTCCAGGGCCCATGCTCAGGCAAATCAACCTGGCGTAAACTTCAATAATCTCTCACCACCCCATGGAAGGCTTCTGCACCTCCCTTGCCCTGGGGCCACTTCTGGGTGCAGATAAGACAATCTCCGAGGGCAAAGGGAGAAGAAATGTGCTTCTTCAAGATAGAGAGGCACGAGCTCTCTCAGACAAGGGGTTTTTATGAGAGCCGTAAAGAGTATTTTATCATCAGGTGACACACACACTGGACAGCCAGGGTGGGGGCAGCGGTCTCGAGGGAAAAGCAGACCTACCTCCACAGGATTCTGGGACAAGCTCTCTGAGCTGCAGGCGGGGGTTAGCGGGCGCCTCTCAGGGCTGTGGGCTGAGCTCTGTTTACACTGACTCCCCAGGGCATCCGCCTGGAGTGGTTTCCCCAGCAGGGCCCTTACTTTGAGCCACCACCCTGCTCTCCCGTGACTCCAGTCGTGGAGGAAGATGCCCGCAATTAGGCAGCGCTGCTGAGAATGTTGCATTTGTGCTCTGCTAACAGGGCAGGTATTATGGGTTGAACTGTCCCCCTAAAAATAAATGTTGCAAACCCCCAGGTCCCGTACTTGGAGAAAGGGTCTGGGAAGACAGAATTAGCTAAGATGAGGTCATGCTGGAGCAGGATGGGCTGTTAACCCCACATGACTCTGTCCTTATAAGAGTCAGAGACACAGAGGAGGTGGCCACTTGGCAAGCAAGGCAGAGAGGGTAGTGAAGGCTCTATGAGCCAAAGAGTGCCAAGGACTGCCGCCACTCCCGGAAGACATGAGCAGCAAAGCAGGACGACCCCCAGGTTTGGGGGAGCATGGCCCTGCAACATCCTGACTTCAGGCTTCTGGCCTCCAGGGCCAGACGTGACAGCACGTCTGTGACCCCATCTGTGGTCTTCTGTCACGAGAGCACAGGGACACTCAAACACTAAGGACTGAAGCATGCCGACCCGACTCTTTCTTTAACCAACCGTGCTAACTAACCAAGACACCGATCTGGACCCAAGCAGACAGTCTCGTCCAGAGGGAAGAATACTGTCTTGGGAGTCGTACGTCTGGCTTCTAACCTGCTTACCAGCTGGGCACTACCAACTTCTCCTAGTCTGTCTCCTGGTCTATAAAGCGAAGATGACATCCGTTTCCTCCTCCAAAGGTAGGGCTGCAGGAAAACTGCCCACTCAGGGCTTCATAAGGCACGTGATTTTCACAGGGTGTGCACACACCAATAAAGGCTTTTAAAATCATTTCAGGTCCATGCTCTTAATTCTCAGCAAAAGAGCACTTAAAGGCAGATCAGCAATCAGCTAACTGCAACAAAAGTAATGTTCAGGCAAACCCGCCAACGGCTTAGGGCTCTTCTCCAGGGTCCTGCATCATTTGAAGTGAAAGAGGGCTGCTAACGGGCATCACGGGCCAGGGCACTGGGGCAGCAGGAGGACTTGCTGCTGTGTTGGTCCTCCGGCACCACCGGAGGCCTGCGAGTGGCCCCGTTTCACACACAGAGCACCCCAGGACAGCTGAGCACCGTGCTCACAGCCTCAAGCCTCTCTGGGAACCAGGGGGGTTCGACCTCACAACCCACAACTGTGCTGACTCACCAATGGCAGGAGCACCAGGAAACTTAAAATGCCTTCCACACCCGCTCTCCCAACTCTGCGAGAAGCAGCTAAGGCAGGAATGGTGAGGGGCTGCCCTGGACACTCAGAGCTGAGACCACCTTATCCATCTGACTCCAGAAGCCCTCGCTCTTGACCACACACCTGAGACCATCCTCCTGGAGAAGGGGATTTCACGTAGGTCCTCCAGGCACAGCCTGGCTCCCAGGCTCCCTTCTGAGCTCCCGGGGCAGCTCCCCTAGCCTTCAGGGTCCTCTTTGAATGACCCTGCATGTCACTGTCCCCCCACAGCTGACTTCTCAGATGCGGGCGGGGGACGTTCATGGGGCCAGGGACACTGGCGTGAACTAAATTAAGTCCCCATGAATTCACCAAATAAGAACGGGGGAAGGGTAGAGAATGAACTTGAACGTGGCTGAGCAGGGCTGGGATTCCCCTGTGGCCCAGAGGGGGAGTGATGACAACCCACCTGCCCCCACCGTGGCTTTCCTGGGGCAGAGGGCACCCATCTCACCCCTCTGACAGCTACTCGAGGTTCTCAGAGGGCTCAGTGATTGGTCAGTCTTACTTTTTGTTGTGTACAATGACAGAACACGTACAGGAGTAGAAGGAATAATACAGGGAGCCCTTGATGAATCCACTGCATGGGTTCCACAGTGGTCAGTTCACAGACTGTCTCACTTCACCTGCACGCTCCCCGCGCCCCCAGCCCGGCAGCACTACACCATCTCGTGGCAAAGCCCACACACAGGCTGCCTGCCACGTGTGACACAGCCAAGAACCTAAGCTCCCTGCTCCACCCGCTCCAGAAACGTAGTTATTTCTGGCTCAGGGCAGACGATGTCCAACACGACACTCTCCCTGAGGGAAGTCAGTCCTTTTACGTTATACATGGACTACTCTCCTTGCAGGAGGCAGTGAATAAACCACCAACCACCAAAAATCTCAACTCTTCCTGGATGCTGAGACCCACATGTCACCACGCGTGATCTCTATTCACATTCACTTGCTGGTAAATCGTTCATTTCTCTACCTGCAGACCAAGAGGGAGCCAATGACTGGAATCTGTTTCCTCTACTGTCTTTCTTCCTTCCTTTTTTTGGGGGGCGGGGGGGCTACTGGTTTTATTATGATGTTTCAGTGCCTTAGAGAAAAATCAGCAAAACAATGACACTGTGTGTAATTTTAACACAATTTTTGCAGATTAGAGATTATTAAAATTATTTCTATTCGTTAGGGCATGGTATTATGTCATAAACAGATAAAACATATAAAATCAGCTGTGAAGACATTTTTTTTCAACTTTTTATTTTATGTTGGAGTAAAGCCTATTTCCTACTTATATTCTTAGGTTTATCTAGGATTCTCAAAACTATTAGACATGAGAAAATAGACCCAGTAATACTATCTTAGCTTTTCCATTCACTAGAAAAACAAAAAATGACTACCTAACAATGCTATTTAAGCTACACAATCAACCCCCCACATCCATGAAGCCCATGTTCTGTCTTTCCAGCTGAGATGGTGTAACCCCTATACAACAGCTGTTGTTTATAACAGTGTACTTATCATAAATAACAAAATGATTCGTGGCATTCACTAAGAGCAGTGGGAATAGCCTCCAACTTGATTTCCAAAGTGTCAAAGTGCAAGATAAGCACCCAAATATCAACATTCCATTTCTGTTAAATTTTATAAGAATTCTCCTTAAAAGGAGCATTATATTAAAATACAATTCTCTCTGTGAAAAGTATTGTGAGGAAGAGACAGTAAGGAGCTTCCGTGTTTAGAAACTATTTAACAAAGATGAATTATCTGTCACTGGAATGCTCTCTGTCGAGATAATTCAGAAGCTAAATTATCGCAAACTAAAAGAATCCAAAGTTGGATAAGATACTGAATTTTTCTCCATGTTATTCTCCATATACATGTACACTAGGGCCTTCCATGCAAATGCTAACTGTGGAGAAACAATTATCTTGAAATATGCCCAATGGTGGCAATAGCTTTATTGCTAGAATATGGTAATTTTTCAAAATTACTTCAGTTAAAGAAAAAAACTTGTAATTAAAAATAGGTAAAAGCTGACTGCTGGCCAGTTGGTAATCATGTTGCCAGATGTAAGCATCAATTCTTTCCCATATTTTTATATAATCAGTTATAGTTTTATGCCCTAGATAGAATATTACTGTTTCATGTTTTACATTTTTACTTCATATTTATCTCCATTATTAATATTATAAATACTACAGGTCCTTACACTTTACATAAATAACATTGTACTGCATGAATGCTTCTGGTTTTTTCCTCTCAAAGATATGATTAAAGATTTTTCCTCATCTCTCATTTTCGCTCACCACTGACTATCAAACTCATCATCCTTCTATCCCTCACAGCAGAGCCCTGGCTGGCCGTGCCCCCTGCCCAGTCTGTACCCAGCTGGATCCTTCTTCTCATCACATCTCAGCTCAGAAACCTCCCTGATCAAGACCCCTGATCACCTAGCCCAAAGCAGCCAACCCATACGCACTCCCCGTGTTATATCCTCCCCAGCAGTTACTGCTCAGTGACTTAACTGTTCCTTGTCCCCTCCCCCCAGGACACGTTTCAGGGGAGCAAGGACTTCAAGGGTCTTGTTGCAACTTACGCCTGAAACAGTGCCTGGCACGTAGCAGTCACTCAGTTGAGACCAGCTAAAGGAATGAATGAAGGGCAGAGAGATGAGATGGAGGTGGGGATGGAGAGAAGAGAAAGCGCATACAGAAGGACAGGGAAACCAGGAAACAAAGACACAGACACACACAGCATGAAGCGGCACAATGGGCAGGACCGGAGGACAGAGGCAGTCTTGGTTGCTCGCTAGCCCCTGGTTCCATCCCCTCGTGAAGTCTGACAGCACATCTCACTGTTGAGTCTGAAGCCCCATTCTACCATTGCGTCAATCTCCCTTTTCTGTTTTAGCAAAGGGGTTTCTGTCCCTTGGAGCCCAAAGAGCCTGAAGACAACAGAGTCTATTGTCATCTGCATTTTCCTAACTAACCATGGGTGTGCTCAGACGCAAACGCATTCAAACCACACCTAGCAGGTGCTCCATGCAGAGTCCTGAGCCCTCGGAGCAAACCTGACAGCACACATCTGCCTGGAAAGGCCCAGTCTCCGGGAGAGCACAGAAAACAGGGCCACGTGTGTGTTCAGATGGGCAGGGACGGGAGATCTTGGGGGACACAAGAGGGAAGACTTCCTGGTAGCGGTGCTTGCACTGAGGCCAAAAGAAAACGTGGGGCCAGAAAAGGGGAGGGGGCAAGACACATACAAAGTGAGTAGCTCACGAGGACCCAGAGAGGAGGGCACACGGGAACAGCGGACTAGACCAGGGGACCTGCCAAAGTGAGGTGCTGGTTCTCTCTTGGGTGCTCCATCCCCTATATTCAGAATGAACAGACTTGAAATTAAAAACAAGTAATTAACCTGTGGAAATGTAGACTTTTTAAACTTTGTATACAAACAGTGGCTGGATGGCATCATGGACACGATGGACGTGAGTCTGAGTGAACTCCGGGAGATGGTGATGGACAGGGAGGCCTGGCGTGCTGCGATTCATGGGGTTGCAAAGAGTCGGACACGACTGAGCGACTGAACTGAACTGAATACAAACAGTATTTATTGTGATTCCCAGAGAAATATAAAGGGCTTCCCAGGAGGCGCAGTGGTCAAGAATCTGCCTGCCAATGCAGGAGATGCAAAAGACATGGGTTCAATCCCTGGGGTTGGGAAGATTCCCTGGAGGAGGAAATGCAACCCATCCTTGCCTACACATAGAGAAACTATAGATCTGGGTTGCAAAGATCCCAAATGTGGGATCCCAACTGTCTGTACAATGACACAGGATTCAGTAAATTATGAAATCCTCAACTATAAACATATTCAAATATTATAGACAATTCATATATTAAAGTACACATGTATTATGAAATTCTCAGTATTTTAAATTTCAGTGACATACTTAGAAAAAAATGTTTTTACTTTCTAAGTTGGAATCTGAGTCTTTACCACGTAACAACCTGTACTCTGTGTCCCCATCTGAGCTGCCAAAACAGAACCTTAAAAATATGTGGGCAGCTTCTCTTGCCCTTTAAAAAAGTTTACATGCAATTCATCACCATGAACCCAAGTATTAAAAATAGTAATTTTCTCAATAAATAAAGTCCTACTGTATAGACTGGGAACTATATTCAATACCCTGTGAAAACCCTAATAGAAAAGATTATGAAAAAAATATATAACTGAATCACTTTGTTGTCCAGCAGAAATAGAACATTGTAAATCAACGATATTTCAATATAATTTTTCTTAAAAAATGTAATTTTCTCCTATGTCTACTAATGAATACCATCTAAGTATGTGTGTTTATGTCTATTACTCTGCAAATTCCCACAACTGAAATTTGCAATTTTTCTGTTTTTAACTATTGTAAATACAGCCTTTTGCATTCACAAACTTTTTAAAAAAGGTAACCAAAATATATTTGGGGTTATTATCTTGAAGGACAGCAATTCCACTTTGACTTACTTCCTAAATGTATTTCCTTCTGCTTCTGCACTCTTCCTTACCCGGCTGTGCACATCCACAGCACACACCCAGTTCATTTCTGTGACCTCTGCACTTAGCACATAACCTCACAGAGATCTGGTGCTCAGAATCTACTGAATGGGTGGTCCTTTTATTTTTTTAAAAAAACCAGAAACATCCTTCTGGATTTAGAGTTTAGGAAACCTTGGGCAAGTTACTCAAACTTTCTGCACCCAAATGAACTAACCGGCTGCGCAAAAAGAGAATTCTTACTTAGAAGCAGCTAAACTTGTATTTGACAAACTGTATTGGACAAACTAACTTTTAAGTCCTTTCCGAGTAGTTATCAGTGGGAATCTTTTTCTCAGGAGGAATCACTAACAGCTAATAAAGGAAACTTCTAGAAGGCATCAAGAACATTTCGTCAATGTGGACAACACAGGCATTTTAACTAGTAAAATTAAATATTCATGTTTGCCTAGGAAAAAACACCAGCCACTTAGAAACATGGTTGTGAAAGGTCATTTTACTACTCCAAGAGCTACCTGGAAAAGACACATTACCTGAAAAAAAAAAAAATTTGCTTTGATAGCTGATAATTTTCAGATGAGTTTTTAAATATTAAGTTAAACTTTAAGTATGTCAGATTCAATTTTGAGTTAATATGCCAGGGAGAAGGTTGCTTTTTATAACTGCTTGAAAACATTTAAAAAACTAATACAAATAAATAAGTAAAACATATTAATAGCACTTGTAATTACAAAGCATTATTCTCTCTCCCACCCGCTCCCAGAGTGTCACACGCAGGAGATAATTTTATGATTCAGCACTTCTTCCATAAGAGTACACAAAATAAATCTTATTATCCTCATTTTGTATACAGGAAAACTGAGGTTTTTGAGAGGTTCAGAAATTTTCTGCCCGAGATTCAACAACTCCACACATACATATGTCCACTAATTTGCCCTACAGCCGCTTAATCTTCATCTACAGCAACATGGTACTGGATCAAAAAAGATCATTTCTTCCTCTAGAATTCTACATTAAAACATGTTCTTACCAACACTGTTGCCATAAGGGCTGAAATACACATACACTTAAGAGTGATAAAGAACTGCCTTCTTTTTGTTTTTTGCTTTTTTTGCTAAACAAGTCAAGAAAAGCTTCTCACATGTTCCACTAACACATATTTTCTACTGTTCTCCAACATTCATAAATTTGTCTATTCTTTCATGATACATTCTTCATTTCTTCACTTAACAAATATCTGAGCTTCTAACAAGGAATGATACTCCATTGAGTGTGATAACAGAACAGCAATTTGCCGTTTAACATGTTGCTAACCTGTGAACACAAACGTCAAAATATCTAACCGTTAATAAAAAGGGAAGGAAAGAAAAATCACTATGAAGAAACTTTCTGGGAAAGAGTGTAAAAGCATAATTTCCATAATCTGAAGAATGAATAATTCATTGCTTCTCTTAACTAAGATTCCTCATCTGGCCAACAGAATCTGAGGGACTATTCTACTTCCTAAGCCTGGGACAGGGCTGGATCCATCCTAGAAGCCAAGGAGAGAGTTAATTCATTACATTAAATGGATGCTTTAGTGCAGTGGGCCTTGCTCTGTTCTAAGGCTGTTCAGAGTACTGGGAAACGAAATATAAACATTCAACTCTATTTTAGTACTTGCATTTTTCAAGAAAAAAGTCAGAATTAATTCTGTTCACCTAAAATGTTTCAACTCTTCTATATTCTACAAACCACTACCGTTTCAATGTCATCATCTCATTCACAGTATTGTCTGTGGAATGCATCAAACACGACTCCAATTCCTAAGGGAACAAAACACTGTTCTCTTACTAAAGTTATTGCTAATTTGCTGAGCACCTATGTACTCCACCAGCGGGGTTTACTGGGAGTAAACAAAGCAAACTATTTACAGGGGAAACAAAAGGCGCCCCTCTGTACCTGTCTCACCGCTCCCTTCCAGCATCCAGTCCGGCAAGGCGCCCACTGGCATGTGGCATCAGATGCATCCGTTCCCACCTATCCACTGAGCTCCTACTGCGTGCGGGGTCCCACCCAAAACCCCAGATATAAGACAAGGAAAAAGGGGACAAGTCCCTGCTCTCAGGGAGCTGACGCATACTAGGATGGAACAGACCATAAATCAACAAGTAATTTCTGGTCCTGATAAGTGCTCTGCAAGGATTTAAACCAGGCGAAGGAATGGACAGCCTCTAGGGAAGGAAGTCACCTGAAGAAGCAGCTGAGCCCAGCTCAGAAAAGGAGGTTCGAGGCCTGGCCGGGCCCCGAGACGCCGGCTCAAAAGCTATTCCCTGCCCCAACGCCCAGTTGCAGAAGCGAGGGCAGAAGAGTGCCTTCGGGGCGTTGGGGAGACGGTGGGACGGTGGTGCTGCGGGCTGGGGAAGCCGTGCGCCCCCTCCAACCCGGCACAGAGGCCGCCCCGCCCGGCCCGAGCCCCGGGACCTGGACTCCCCTTCCCCCGCTCACTCTGTGACCCCGCACCCTGAGCCCCCAGCCCAGCCCCGCACCTCCCCGCCCCCGCCCATCTCCGCGCCCCCTGGGCTCCCGGCCCGAACCGCTACACTCCAGCTCGCCCGCCCGCGGCTCACCGCCGTCAGGTCCGGCAGCCGGTCCCGCATCCCCACGGGCCGGGCGCAGCGCCCCGCCGCTCAGGCCTGCCCGGCGCCGCCTCCGGCTGGCCGCGGGCTCGGTGTCCCCGCCGCCGCCTCAGCCCGCCTGTCGCCCTCCCCTCGGCCGGCGCTGCCACGGCAACCGCGCCCTCGCGCTCTGCGCATGCCCGGCCCGCGCCGCGCCCAGACCCACGCAGACAGCGGGAGCCTTCCTGAGGGAATGCCGCGACCCAAGGGGCGGGGTCCGCCGGGGAGGGGCGGGGCCTGGTTTGAGTAAGCGGGGACTATCGGGGAGGGAAAGGGCCCGCCCAAAAGGCGCGGCAGAGGAACAGACGCGATCTGGTGGGGGAAGGATTGGAGCCTGACTGAAAGGGGAAGGGCGGGGCCTGCTGAGGAGAGGCGGGGCTGGCCGCGAAGGGGCGGTCTCTTATCCTGGTCGGTTAGATATGACTTTTGCTCTTCTTGATTTGCTTTTGGTTTTATGCTTTCACATTCATTTGATTTACTTTAAAAATTCGTGGAAAATTTGGTGACGAATTTGGCAAGTGTAACCTGCCTCTTGAGAAATCTGTATGCAGGTCAGGAAGCAACAGTTAGAACTGGACATGGAACAACAGACTGGTTCCAAATAGGAAAAGGAGTACGTCAAGGCTGTATAGTCACCCTGCTTATTTAACTTATATGCAGAGTACATCATGAGAAACGCTGGAATGGAAGAAACACAACCTGGGGTCAAGATTGACGGAAGAACTATCAATAACCTCAGATATGCAGATGACACCACCCTTATGGCAGAAAGTGAAGAGGAGCTAAAAAGCCTCTTGATAAAAGTGGAAGAGGAGAGCGAAAAAGTTGGCTTAAAGCTCAACATTCAGAAAACGAATCTGGTCCCATCACTTCATGGGAAATAGATGAGGAAACAGTGGAAACAGTATCAGACTTTTTTTGGGCTCCAAAATCACTGCAGATGGTGATTGCAGCCACGAAATTAAAAGACGCTTACTCTTTGGATGGAGAAAGAAATGGCAACCCACTCCAGTACTTTTGCCTGGAAAATCCCATGGACTGAGAAGCCTGGTAGGCTGCAGTCCATGGGGTCGCAAAGAGTTGGACACGACTGAGCGACTTTTCCTTTCCTTACTCCTTGGAAGAAAAGTTATGACCAACCTAGACAGTATATTCAAAAGCAGAGACATTACTTTGCCGACTAAGGTCCGTCTAGTCAAGGCTATGGTTTTTCCTGTGGTCATGTATGGATGTGAGAGTTGGACTGTGAAGAAGGCTGAGCGCCGAAGAATTGATGCTTTTGAACTGTGGTATTGGAGAAGACTCTTGAGAGTCCCTTGGACTGCAAGGAGATCCAACCAGTCCATTCTGAAGGAGATCAGCCCTGGGATTTCTTTAGAAGGAATGATGCTGAAGCTGAAGCTCCAGTACTGTGGCCACCTGATGCGAGGAGTTGACTCACTGGAAAAGACTCTGATGCTGGGAGAGATTGGGGGCAGGAGGAGAAGGGGACGACCCAGGACGGGATGGCTGGATAGCATCACGGACTCGATGGATGTGAGTCTGAGTGAACTCCGGGAGGTGGTGATGAACAGGGAGGCCTGGCATGCTGCGATTCATGGGGTCGCAAAGATTCATGGGGTCGCAAAGAGTCGGACACGACTGAGCAACTGAACTGAACTGATGGAGATGGGTTAAGTGCAGCTTTGCAGATGCATATTCCAGACAAAGACCATCTCTTCAAGGATTCTTGGGGCTTCCCTGGTGGCTCCTGCCTGCCATGCTGGAGAGCATTCAATCCCTGGGTTGGGAAGATCCCCTGGAGGAGGGAATGGCAACCCACTCCAGTATTCTTGCCTGGAGAATTCCATGGACAGAGGAGCCTGAGGAGCTACAGTCCATGAGGTGGCAAAGAGTCAGACAGGAGTGAGTGACTAACACACTTTTATGGATTCTTATCCTTTTTTGTCTGACTAAGGCCTAGTCAATCCTAAACGAAATCAGTTCTGAATATTCATTCCAAGGACTGATGCTTAAGTTGAAGCTCCAATACTTTGGCCACCTGATGTGAAGAACTGACTCATTGGAAAAGACTCTGATGCTGGGCAAGATTGAAAGCAGGAGGAGAAGGGGAAAACAGATGATGAGATGGTTGGATGACATCATTGACTCCATGGATATGAGTTTGAGCAAGCTCTAGGAGTTGGTGATGGACAGGGAGGCCTGGTGTGCTGCAGTCCATGGGGTCGCAAAGAGTTGGACATGACTGAGCTGACTGAACTGAACTGAAGACCCATAATGATTAACATAACTTAAAGAATGTAATTTAAAATGGCATGAAGTGGTAATATGCAGAGACTCAGGCCTTGGGATGCAGTTCTAGTGTGAGAAACAGACAATACAGAAGTGGACAAATAAATAAGAAAATGGGGCATGGACTTGGAGAAGGGCTGAGAGAGGTGGCTACATCAGACAGTGGTCATGGGAGGCACCAGAGTTTAGGCCAAAAAAAGTTAGAGGGAACAGTCTCCAAGACCACTTTGACTTCTGACACCAACTACAAGTTCAGTAACTCACTGGAGGGACTCACAGAATTCACTGAAAACTGCAATGCTCACAGTTGAGGTTTAACACAGGGGGTGGATACAGATTAATGTCAGCAAAGGGCAGACATGCTTGATGGTGGGGTGAGGGGCTGGGGGGAGGACATCCTGGTTGTACCAAATGTGAAGCTTCTGATGTCTTCTCCTTGGATAGTCTAGACACATTACTTTCACAGCACTGATGGGTGTCAGAATACATGAAGTTGCCAACAAGGAAAGTTCACCCAGCCCACCGAATTCTGAGTTTTTATTGGGGCTCCACTGCACAAGTTTGATTGATTGATTAATTGCCCTCCTGGTTGATCTAAGACTCCAGATTAGCTGGTACCTATGAAGTGGGGTGATCCCAGGAGAAGGAAATGGCAACTCACTCCAGTATTCTTGCCTGAAAAATTCCATGGACAGAGGCATCTGAAGGGCTACAGTCTATGGGGTCACAAAGAGTTGGACATGACTGAGCGACTTCACTTTTCAAACTTGGGTGAACTAGAGGCAAACTTGTCTCTTCTTAATTTATGACTTTGATATGTTTTTCATAATTTAAATCAAAATCAGTAAATTGATGGATATGGATTGAACAAAAATTTTCCATTTTGACTAAGCAGTTAAAATA
Organism: Redunca redunca; assembly: GCA_006410935.1. NCBI lineage: Eukaryota > Metazoa > Chordata > Mammalia > Artiodactyla > Bovidae > Redunca > Redunca redunca. The sequence continues at coordinate 211,638 of SJYQ01001156.1, read as the reverse complement.
AGGTGTTGGCAGGGGAAGAGTGGGCAATTGTACAGAGATTTTCCAAGAATGAGGTTAATATAAAGGAAGTAAAATTGAGAGATGCTAGACAAAAAACACTTGGTCCTGTACACGGCATTTGAGCTCTTCTGTCAAGCAGTACCTGAAACAAGCATACTCCAGGACTTTCATGAGCCAATGAAATCTTTTTCAGTTTCTTCACTTAGAATAAAAAAGCCCTAATATATTGCTAGGAGAATTAAAATAGACAGATTACAGGCTAGGAGCTAGTTACTTTTAAAATACAAGGTCTTAGGGAATAGGGGCTTTAGTCTTTCTTCTTCACCGTTGTTTTGTGGCTCCAATCCCTACAAAACTTCTGGCAAGTTGGAGGCACTCAATACATAATTTGTAAAATAAAATAATAGATGTCCAAAAAATATAATTCAAAAAGACACATGTACCTCAATGTTCATAGCAGCACTATTTACAGTAGTGAAGACATGGAAACCACCTAAATGTCCAACAACAGATGAATGGATAAAGAAGACATGATCCATGTATGCAATGGAATACTACTCAGGCATAAAAAAAGAATGAAATAATGCCATTTGCAGCAACATGGATGGATCTGGAGACTATCATACTAAGTGAAGCAAGTCAGAAAGAGAAAGACAAATACCAAATGACAAAGCTTATATGTGGAATCTAAAATGACACAGGTGAACTTATCTACAAATCAGAAACAGACTCACATAGAGAACAAACTTGTGGTTGCCAAGGGGGTATGGGTTGAGAGAAGGATGGCTTGGGAATTTGGAGTTAGCAGATGCAAACCATTATATATACAATGGATAAACAACAGGGATCTACTGTATGGCACAGGGAACTATATTCAATACCCTGTGACAATGGAAAAGAATATGAAAAAGAATGTGTGTGTATATAACTGAATCACTTTTCTGTGTGTTAGAAATTAACACAATATTGTAAATAAACTATACTTCAGTAAAATAATAGTAAAAATAGATGTCGAGACCTGGCTTTGAATCCCAGTTCTGCTATTTACTATGTGTGACTTTGGACTGTGAAGATATATAAAGGGAGACCTCACTAAAATGGAGTCAAGAGGCCAGAAGGGGAGCTCTCACTCAATGTCAATACAGATCCCAGCAAGAAGAGATGGTACCTTGCATCTCCCATGGGAAGTGACATTACTACCGCCAGCAAGAGAAAGTTTTTTATCTTGGCCTGGCAACAACTCAGTCAGTGAGAGACTAGCACAATTCAGTCAATGAAAGCCACTGTATTTAAAATTCTTAGTTTCTTCCCATGGACTTTTTGTTCACAAAAACCCCTCCCAGGTACCCCTTCTCCCCTGTAAGAATTTTGTTTCTTTTGTTTTACCAGACTTGTTTGTAGTTTGCCATATTTGTATGTTGCAAGTAGAAATTCTTTGCTGCTCAGGAATAAACCCATTTTGCTGGTAAAATAACTGGTAGTCTTATTGTTTTAGGTTTCCAGAACAAAAAGACTAACCTCTCAAAGACTCACTTTTCCTGCCTGTAAAGTGGTGATAAGGCTGCTTTCAAGCTGAAAGTCTGTGTGTGACTTTCTCATCTTGACCCCACTATGTCTCAAGAAACTGATTTGCCCTATTCATTGGCCCTCTTAATTGCAAACAATAAGTATGAATGATGTGTGTTTGATCAACTTAGGCTTATTACTCTTAGAAATAATTAACATGTAATAAAAAATCTAAACTATACATGGTAAGATTTGTTACAAATTTAAAAAACTGAAAAGTTATATCTGGTTAGTAACAGCTAAAAAAAAAAATTACCCAGGAAAATTAGGTTTGGGGAAAAAGAATCATTAACATAAAATTAACTTCCTAAAAGTGAATACTGCAAAATTTGCTCTATTTCAAAAACTGATGAAAGCATCAAATCTTAACAGACATTAGATGTGCAAAATCAGCCTGGAGAAACTGCATCGAGTAAAAATTATTTACACACACTTTAGAAAAGGCAGAGGAACCAGAGATCAAATTGCTAACATCCATAGAAAAGGCAAAAGAATTCCAGAAAAACATCTATTTCTGCTTTATTGACTAAGCCAAATCCTGTGACTATGTGGATCACTATAAACTGTGGAAAATTCTTAAAGAGATGGACATACCAGACCACCTTACCTGCCTCCTGAGAAATCTGTACGCAGGTCAAGAAGCAACACTTAGAACCGGAGACGGAACAATGGACTGGTTCCAAATTGGGAAAGCAGTACAATAAGGCTGTATATTGTTACTCTGCATATTTAACTTCTGTGCAGAGCACATCATGTGAAATGCTGGGCTAGATGAAGCACAAGCTGGAATCTAGATTTCCAGGAGAAGTATCAGTTACCTCAGATACGCAGATGAAAGGAAAAGTGTCCTTTCACACAGTCGTGTCCAACTCTTTGCAACCCCATGGACTATACAGTCCATGGAATTCTCCAGGCCAGAATACTGGAGTGGGTAGCCTTTCCCTTCCCCAGAGGATCTTCCCAACCCTGGGATAGAACCCAGGTCTCCTGCATTGCAGGCAGATTCTTTACCAACTGAGCTATCAGGGAAGCCCAGATATGCAGATGACACCACCCTTATAGCAGAAAGCAAAGAGGAACTAAAGAGCCTCGTGACTAAAGTAAAAGAGGAGAGTGAAAAAGCTGGCTTAAAACTCAACATTCAAAAAACTAAGACTGGCATCCAGTCCTATCACTTCATGGGAAATAGATAGGGAAACAATGAAAACAGTGAGAGACTTTATTTTCTTGGGCTCCGAAATCACTGCAGATGGTGACTGCAGCCATGAAATTAAAAAACACTTGCTCCTTGGAAGCAAAGCTATGCAAACCTAGACAGCATATTAAAAGCAGAGACATTACTTTGCCGACAAAAGTCCATATAGTCAAAGCTATGGTTTTTCCAGTAGTCATGTATGGATGTGAGAGTTGGACCATAAAGAAGGCTGAGCACTGAATAACTGATGCTTTTGCGCTGTGGTATTGGAGAAGACTCTTGAGAGTCTCTTGGACAGAAAGGAAATCAGTCCTAAATATTCATTGCAAGGACAGATGCTGAAGCTGAAGCTCCAATACTTGACCACCTGATGTGAAGAACTGAGTCCTTAGAAAAGGCCCTGATGCTAGGAAAGACTGAAGGCAGGAGGAGAAGGGAGTGACAGAGGATGAGCTGGTTGGATGACATCACCAACTCATTGGACATGAGTTGGAGCAAGCTCCAGGAGTTGGTGATGGACAAGTAAGCCTGACATGCTTCCACGGAGTCATAGAGAGTCAGGCACACCTGAACGACTGAACTGACTGAACTGATCTGCACACACACTCATACTTTCCAATGACAATAGTTGTAATAAAGAAATGTTTTACACTAACTAGTTATTGATTAATGAATAAAATCTTGGCAGTGAAAAGTACAAAGGAAAGAACTGATCTTTCTCAGTCAGGTTGGAGTATTGACTCAGACAGTCAGGTCTGACACAGGTATTCAGCCTTCAGAGCTCATTTTTCATCTCTCAGGTGATTCCTCTGCATTGGTGTCTGGCTGAGCCAGGAGCCAGACTCAGTCCCAGGGAAAAGAAACAGCACCTTTTCTGGGTTTCAGCTTCATTCCCGAACTTCACTCTGATTGGATCAGTTCAGTTCAGTTCAGTTCAGTAGCTCAGTTGTGTCCAACTCTTTGCGACCCCATGGACTGCAGCACACTAGGCTTCCCTGTGCATCACTAACTCCCGGAGCTTACTCAAACTCACGTCCATTGAGTCGGTGATGCTATCCAACCATCTCATCATCTGTCTTCCCCTTCTCCTCCTGCCCTCAATCTTTCCCAGCATCAGGGTCTTTTCCAATGAGTCAGTTCTTGACATCAGGTGGCCAGAGTATTGGAGTTTCAGCTTCAGCATCAGTCCTTGCAATGAATATTTAGGTCTGATTTCCTTTAGGATTGACTGATTTGATCTCCTTGCAGTCCAAGGGACCCTCAAGAGTCTTCTCCAACACCACAGTTCAAAAGCATCAATTCTTCAGTGCTCAGCTTTCTTTATAGTCCAACTCTCACTCAGCTAGGTTTATTTGCCTACCTCCCAACCCATCACAAGTCAGGTGACTCTGTGGCTGTGACAGGTCAAACCTAGTCACGTGACCCGCCCAAGACCAGAAATGCCTGGCACAAAATAACTGGCAGAGGGAGGTCTGATGAACAAGCCTGTAGAAGGATGAAGGTTTCTGGGTGGCTGAATAATCCACTCCACCCCACTCGATTCCAGTGAAGATAAACTCATTAGCAAGAAGTGAAAAAGGAAGACATTGGGATCCTTCAGTTGCACTGTGTAGAACACTAATTAAGGCACTGAATTGTGCTAACACAGTTCCCTGGGGAAAACACTTTGTTAAAATGAATACTTACTGATGTCAGGACAATTTTGATTAAACGTGTTTATCCATAAATGTTCCCTGGATTCTGAATGTGGCATCTAAACATCCAGTCTCTGTGGCATTTCACTTGGAAAAATGGAGTCCCACAGTCAAGGCAATTAAAAACGATTCCAGTCTTTATTAAGTTATTTCTAAGAATATTAGATGAGGTCTCATTTATAACTCCCAAGATCTCTCTTTAAACCCTTTCTACAGTTTCCTAGTGTTCCATGTATTTTATACCCTACCTGCATCTGCTTGTGTGCTCAGTTGTATCCAACTCTGTTTGACCCCATGGACTATACCCTGCCAGGCTCCTCTGTCCACGAGATTTTCCAAGCAAGAATACTGGAGTAGGGTTGCCATTTCCTCCTCCAGTGGATCTTTCCAACCCAGGGGTTGAACTGATGTCTCCTGCTTTGGCAGGGGTATTCTTTACCACTGAGCCACCTGGGGAGCCCTTTATACCTTAAAGTTCCCAGAATATCATCTTTCTTGCTCATCACACCCTAAACTTCCCCACAAGGGCACTTTCTTTCCATCTACCATTGTTGTTAATTTCTCTCCAGTAAGTACTGGCCGAAGTCAGGAAGATTCACTGGAGGAAGGCCTGGCAACCCACTCCAGTATTCTTGACTGGAGAATCCCAGGGACAGAGGAGCCTGGTAGGCTATGGTCCATAGGGCTGCAAAGAGTCGAACACAACTGAAGCAACTTAGCATGCATACAAGTATTGACCTTACCTTTTCCTCCCCCTCCCACAACAGATTATTCCAAAACATATAATATGGAGAGAGCAGCTGGAGAATGTTGAATTGTCAACCAGAACTTTCTTATCATGCCAAGGAAGGAATGAAAGTGTGACTACTAATATATAATTCATCACTTTTGTCCCTATTACATACATACAAATGCAGTCGGATGTTTCTGGGGTTGAAATATCAGTTAGGCCACAGTAGTGGGTTCAAAATACCTACTACTCAAGATTGAAAGAGACCTATATTCCCAGGAAAGAGAATCTGATTACTTACTATTAACCACCCAGGATGGATGGGGGAACTAAGACTGGGACAGACAAATAAATAAATATTTCAAAATTTTTCTTTAATTTAAAATTAAATTAAAAATTTAGCTTCTGGAGGACAGGGCATATTTTTCATATATCCCTTTTCAAGGACTGTTACAAGTAAATGAATGAAAGAATAAGTAGGCAAGGATGATAACACATTGATCTTTGTATTTGTCTTCCCTACTCACATATCTATGTTTTGGGTTGACATATACAGAACAAATAAATCATACATTTAGTCACCACAGAGTAGAAGAGCCTGTTGTGATTGCTGTTCAGTTGCTAAGTCTTGTCCGACTTTTTGCAATCTCATGGACTGTAGCATGCCAGGCTTCCCTGTCCCTCATTATCTCCCAGAGTTTGCCCAAGTTCATTATCTCCCAGAGTTTGCCCAAGTTCATTATCTCCCAGTGTTTGCCCAAGTTCATGTCCATTGACTCAGTGATGCCATCCAACCATCTCATCCTCTGTCACCCTCTTCTCCTTGACTTCAGTCTTTCTCAGTATCAGGGTCTTTCCCAATAAGTTGACTCTTTGCATCAAGAGACCAAATGATTGGAACTTTAGCATCAGTCCTTCCATTGAGTATACAGGATTGATTTCCTTTAGGACTGACTGGTTTGATCTCCTTGTTGTCCGAGGGACTCTCAAGAGTATTCTCCAGCACCATAGGCATCAATACTTTGGTGCTCTGCCTTCCTTATGGTCCAACTCTCCATCCGTACATGACTACTGGAAAGACCATTGCCTTGACTATATGGACCTTTGTCAGCAAGGTGATGTCTCTGTTTTTTAATATGCTGTCTATATTTGTCATAGCCTTCCTTCCAGTAATCAAGTATCTTCTAATTTCATGGCTGCAGTCACCATCTGCAGTGGTTTTAGAGTGCAAGAAGAGAAAAGCTGCTATGCTTCCACTTTTTCACCTTCTATTTGCTATGAAGTGATGGGACCAGATACTATGATCTTACTTTTTTAATACTGAGTTTTAAGCTGTTTTTTTCCACTCTCCTCTTCAACCTTCATCGGAAGGTTCTTTAGTTCCTCTTCACTTTCTGCCATTAGGGTGGTATCATCGGAATATCTAAGGTTGTTAATGTTTCTCCTGGCAATCCTCTCCTGGCAATTTCAGCTTGTGCTTCATCCAGCCTGGCATTTTGCAAGGTGTACTCTGCATTTAAGTTAAATAAACAGAGTGACAACCTACAGCCTTGTCATACTCCTTTCCCAAGGTTCTAACTGTTGCTTCTTGACCCACATACAGATTTCCTGAGAGATGGGTAAGATGGTCTGGTATTCCTCTCTAAGAATTTTCCACAGTTTGTTGTGATCCACACAATCAAAGGCGTTAGCGTAGTTAAGGAAACAGAAGTAGATGTTTTTCTAGAATTCCCTTGCTTTCTCTATGATCCAACAAATGTTGTCAATTTGATCTCTGGTTCCTCTGCCTTTTCTAAATCCAGCTTGTACATCTGGAAGTTCTTGATTCAATACTGCTGAACCCTAGCTTGAAGGATTTAGAATATAATGTCCCTAGCATGGGAAGTGAGCACAATTGTCCAGTAGTTTGAACATTCTTTAGCACTACCCTCTTTGAAACTGGGATGAAGACTGACTTTTCCAGTCCTGTGGCCACTGCTGGGTTTTCCAAATTTGCTGACATACTGACTGCAGCATGTTAAAAGCATCATCTTTTAGGATTTTAAATAGCTTAGCTGGAATTCCATCACCTCCACTAGCTTTATTGGTAGCAATGTTTCCTATAAGGCTCACTTAACTTCACACTCCAGGATGTCTAAGAAGAGCCTATACAGAGTTAATACAGAACTGAATGCCTCCTGAAGTCAAGGTAGGAAACATGTAACAATTCTTAGGCCAGAGACTCCCAGTTAAGGCTCCAGCACATTGCCTCCAATCTTTTTCTGTTATGTCAACAATAGAAGTCTATGCAAGCTAGATTCTCATCTAGACCATTGGTTTTACTTTTCACACCTGATACATCAGTCAGAAATGGTTGCTTCAGACTTCCCTGGCAGTTCAGCGGCTAAGAATCCACCTTCCAATGCAGGAGACACGGGTTCGATTCCTGGCTGGGGAAGTAAGATCACATATGCCATGGAGTAACAAAGCCCATGTGCCACAATGAAGACTCAGTGCAGCCAAAAGTAAATAAATAAATTCTTTTTAAATGGAAAAGAAATGGTTGCTTGCAGTAGCCTTGATTCTTTAATACACCGAAGTTTAACCCCACACTCCAGAGGTTATAGCACATTGGTAACATGATGTGCAGTTTTGTGGGATAATTTATAATATATATATTATATATATAAATTATTTACTCACTGGGACTATAAACCAAAGTTCTTAGAGTGGCCTGCAAGGTCCTGCCCTAACTGATCATTCTCTAATACCTCCAGGGCCTATTTCCCTCCACTCTTCCTTCTACTGACTCCTGGGCCAGACACGTTCCATCTCAGGGCCTTTGCACTGACTGTTCTTGTCTGAATGCTCTTCCCACAGATATTGTATAGCTTTGTCCCTTACTTCCTTTAAGACTTTGGTCCAGGGGCTTCCCTAGTGGCTCAGTGGTAAAGAATCCACCTGCCAATACAGGAGACATGGGCTCGATCCCTGATCTGGGAAAATCCCACGTGCTGAGGGGCAACTAAGCTCCTGCTCCACAACTATTGAGGCTGCTCTCTAGAACCCGGAAACCACAACTGTAGAACCCACATGCCACAAATACTGAGGCCCGGGGGCCCTAGAGCCAGGGCTCTGCGACAAAAGAAGCCACCGCAATGAGAAGCCCGTGCACAGCAACTAGAGAGTAGCCGCAGCTCAAGACAACTAGAGAAAAGCCCATACAGCAACAAAGACCAACCACAGCCAAAAATACATAAATAAAATAATAATAATTTAAAAAGACTTTGGTCCAGTGACACTTTTCAGGAGTATCTTTCCCTGTTAAAAATTACCACCTTCTTCCTCTCACTCTGAACCCTCTTACCTTTTTTTTCTTTCTTAACACCTGCAACCCTCTGACCAACTATGTCATATACGATGTACTTATTTTGTGTTCTATTTCTGTCTTTCTCCTCTGAAATGTCTGCTCCACTGAGGGCAGGGATTTTTGCCCACTTTGCCCAGTAATTCTCTCCAGCACCTGGAACAGGGCCCAGCACATAGGAGGTGTGTAATAAATATTGGTCGAAAAACTTACGCTGCAAAATTTTCTTATGGGTATTCATTCAAAAGTCAACTTTATTATTCCAGTGGGCAACTTATGGCAAATTATAGGTTAGTGAATTTCTGGTCAGCAACAGAGTTTGAATTTTACCTTAGCAAGGCTCCTGCCTATTTTAAAATTCTGTGATTCTAAGTTAATTTATTTTTATTTGACTTAAGGAAATTGGAAAAGATCCTGATGCTGGGAAAGACTGAGGGCAGGAGGAGAAGGGCGCAACAGAGGATGAGATGGTTGGATGGCATCACTGACTCAATGGACATGAGTTTATCAACTCTGGGAGACAGGGAAGCCTGGTATGCTGCAATCCATGGGGTTGCAAAGAGTCAGACATAACTTAGCGACTGAACAACAAGAACAAGGAAATAGTAGGGGACATTTAAAAAACCCATTCATATTCAGATCTCTCAAAAATCATTGTCACTTGACCATCTGCTTATGAGTTAAAGACTGGGCTAGAATTCACTTAGTCTTCTCCTAACCCAGATATAGAAGGCACAGTTTTTATATATGTATTTTTACTTGTTTGGCTGCACCAATTCTCAGTTGCAGCATGCCAGATCTAGTTCCCTAACCAGGGATCAAACCCGTGCCCCCTGCATTGGGAGTGTGGAGTCTTAGCCACTGGACCAACAGGGAGGTCCTTAGGATGTACATTTAAATGAGGATGAATCTTTTAAGGTATTTGGAATTGCAACAGCCTTGTTTAATTTATCATTATGTAAAGTTTAGAAACAGGCTACCCTTTTAAAAATGGAGCTGAATACAGTATCTGGAAACAGGCTTATGATGTCCCATATTGTTTTCGAATCCTACAGCTGCCCTAACATATTACCACAATATTAGTGGTTTAAAATAACACAGACTTGTGATCTTATGGTCACAGGGCTACGCGTCTCACTGGGCTAAAATCAGCGTTTTCTGGAGATGCTAAGAGAGAATCTTTCTCCAGTTTTTAGAGGCACCCACACTCCTTGGTTCACAGCCCCTTCCTCTATCTTCAAAACCAGCAATGTCACATCGATCTGACCTGTCTTCTACTATCACAGGTTTTACTCTGACCTCAACCAGTTCTCCACTTTGCTGGATTCCTGTGATCAGAGGAGGCCCATCTGGATGGTCTCTCCATCTCAAGGTCCCTATCATCAATCGTACCTGCAAAGTTTCGTCTGTGGTGGAAGATAGCATAATCACAGTAGGTTCCCGGGATTAGCACATGGACATCTCTGGGGCCATTATTCTGCCTACTATGCATACTCTTGGCTTATACTTCAAAGAGTTATTTAATATATTCGCTTATGTGAATGGAAAGGAAATAGGATGAAATACATCACAGATCATGACTCAGAACATTTCATATTGATATTATCCACAAGGAAAAAAAAAAAAACTTGTAATGCTATCATCAGATTACTCCTGAGAGAACACATTTTGAACTATGAGGCTAAAATGGCACATGAGGATGAAAAAGATACACATATCACTAATAATCAGGAAAAACAAATGAAAACTAGAGTTCAACACCGTTTTGCCAACTTCTAGGGAAAATAGAAAATACACATTCCTTTGACCTAGTAATTCCTCTTGCGGACTCTCCAGTTCCATAATAGGTGGTCCAACAGTTAGGATTCCACACTTTCACTCCCGAGCGCCTGATTTCAATCCCTGGTTGGGGAACTAAGATCCTGCAAGCTGCAAACACAACCAAAATACATAAAACAAAACAGGGCTTCCCTGGTAGCTCAGTGGTAAAGAATCTGCCTGTCAATGCAGGGGATGCAGGTTCCACTCCCAGATCCCACATGCCACAGGACAGCTAAGCCCACACGCCACTATTACTGAGCCCACACCCTAGAGCCTGGGAATGACAACTACTGGAACCGCACCCCTAGAGCCTGCACTCCACAACCAAAGAAACCACTGCAGTGAGAATTAGATCAACTAGAGAGTAGCCCCCACTCGCCACAACTAGAGAAAAGCCCACATAGCAATGAAGACCCAGCCCAACCAAAAATAATTGATCTTTAATTATTTTTATATTATTTATATTTATATATATTATATATAATGGAATGTGTATTTTCTATTTTCCCTAGAAGTTGGCAAAACGGTGTTGAACTCTAGTTTTCATTTGTTTTTCCTGATTATTAGTGATATGTGTATCTTTTTCATCCTCATGTGCCATTTTAGCCTCATAGTTCAAAATGTGTTCTCTCAGGAGTAATCTGATGATAGCATTACAAGTTTTTTTTTTTTTCCTTGTGGATAATATCAATATGAAATGTTCTGAGTCATGATCTGTGATGTATTTCATCCTATTTCCTTTCCATTCACATAAGCGAATATATTAAATAACTCTTTGAAGTATAAGCCAAGTATAAGCCAAATATATTATATTTATATAATATTTTTAATTATTAAAGTTCCATAACAACAAGAGCCCCAGGATGTAAAGAGATATGTCTAAGGATATTAACTGCCGCATTGTATCAGTGGGGAGAAAGCTTAAAAACAAATGACTATTAGGAGTGGAAGATTTGAACAATCTGGGATTTACCAGTGTCATGACTATTGTGTAAGACAGAGAGTGATGTAGGAAGACACAGAGTCCTGCTCCTTCCCCAGCTTCCATCTGGGTGAGGAGGATACTTCCAGGTAGTCTTGACACATGCTGTCAGCATCAGTAGAAGAAAACACTCATCACACACCCCTGAGCTTGTGCCCCAAGCCGATTTGCAGGGGTTAATAGCCCCCTGTTGCTCTGGCTAAGCCACGAGAAAATCACCATGGGAAAAGAATAAAAGCAAAATATAGAAATACAGCATAACCCAAATAAAAGTATATCAGGTTGATCAGTCTTCATGCCCTGCTAAGCTAAGGAAAAACATAGTGTGGACCTTGGAACGCCAGGTCAGCGCAAATTCAGAACGTTACTTACTTGGTGCACACACCAAGATGTTTTTCCAAGGCATACACAGGTCTATGACCTTCAGCTAGGTGATACCTTTTGTAGAAGAAAATAACAAAAATAGTTTAAAGTAATCAATCAAATGGGAGATGGGACTGAGGGCACAGAAGGCTGATGTCATCGTAACACAACAGATACTTTCTGCTTGCCAAGACACTAAATAAAAGTGATGCCGCTCCGAGGAACAGGGCTCTTGATCCAAGAAGTCTTGAGTCTCCTAGTCCCATCTTTAAAACTTTAATTCTGTCTCTAGTTTCTTTTCCCCAAATCATGCATCGACCACTTTCAATCTCTACCTGCTCTGCTGGCCACAGCAAGTGGCGCCCAACGTGGGGCTCGAAAATGAAGGATCGCCAAGAGCTAAACTGAAGTTGAAATATCAAGCAAAACTGAAGCTAAAATATCAAGGGAAACTGAAGCTGAAATATCGGCGCGCGGTTCTGAAGACGAGTCGGGTAAGGCCTCTAAAAATCCCCTTCTGCGATAAGTAATACTCTCTCAGGCACTGAAACTGGGGTTAAGCATGGGAAATTCAGATAGCTCGGAACAATACTGGCCATATATATGCCTCTTAAGGCAGGTTCTAAAAGCGAGGGGAACAAAAATAAATGAGGGCCGGCTACTGGAGCTTTTACAAACCATTGAGAAACATTGCTCGTGGTTCCCTTCTCTTGGTAATTAGATTTAGGAACATGGGAGAAGGTAGACAGTGAATCAGAAATTTCTTTGCAAGGGAGTGCCCTTGCCTGTATCTATCTGGTCAACTTGGGCACTGATAAAATCCATTTTAGAACCTCTTCAGACCCCAGAAAGCTCAAAAGGGAGTGAGGATGAACCTGAAACCCCATCAAAGGGAGGACCTGAATATGCAGAGGTGGAGGGGGTAGAAAAAAACACAGGAGGCTCCAAAAGTTGCAGTTCCTTCTGTGCCTTTGCGTAGGGAAGACAATTTTCTCTGCCTCCTTTTCCTCCCTCTCCTGTCTTAACCGCTGGAGCGGCTCAGGCTTCTCCTTCCTTAAGACAGACAGCAGTTCTGTCACCCCTCCGGAAAGGTATTTGTCAGACTCGACAGGAGGGTGACTTGGAGGCTATGACTATGGCATCTCCAGTGACAATGCATGAACAGATAGCTCCTGGGACAGATCCTAATAATCCTAATGAGGTGTATGAGGCTGTACACAAACAGATCCCCTTCAAGACACTAAAGGAACTTAAGGAAGCTGTTCGAATTGTCGACTAAATTCTCCTTTTACCTTGGGAATAGAGCAGGGACTACCTGAGGGTTCCCATTTGATTATGGTGGCTCATGACCAAGCCAGGCAGATCTCCATTTCTTTAGATCAATTGATAGGCAGTGGAGATTGGGGGAGAACTCAAGATCAAGTCCTTATGGAAGATCAGGCTATAGGACAGGTGAGGTGACACTACACAAGAGCCTGGGAGAAAATAGGGGTTAAAGGACAGGCTTTCTTTATTTTAAAAGAAGACCTCGCCTCCCCAGAGACAATCCCTGCTGAGACAACATCTTATCAACCAGGCTACCCCTGTCATCAGAGCCAATTTGAACATTCTCTAGTTTAATTTTTAACTAAACTGGTTAAAATAAAATCTTTTTTGAAATTACAAAACCTGTTCTTGCACGTGCAATTAGGAGAAAGTTGGCTTGTTAAAACACTTTTTTGGAGCTCCATTTCTGCTTGAGAAACAAAAACAGGCCTGGGAAAAAACCTGAAGTTAACTCTTATCATGTCCTTGGGACACACAGCCCACTCTATCTGGGACTCCAGCCATGAACAAATCGGTAGAACTCAAACCAAGAAAAAAAAAAAAGAAGGGGAAAAGTGGCATTTTAAATTTCAAGTGGAAAACTATGAGATCTGTCTAAATTCATCTGTGTCTCAGTGTGTGTCTTTGTTTTTGGATAATATGAGGTTAATTTATAAATGAACTCTATTTAAAATCAAGTTCATGTGAACTGAAAAATATTCAATATTAAATATCTAACATTAATGTTTATTTGCTAATCTACTTAAGACATGTCTTAAGTCATCAACATTGTGTAATACTTTTATGTGCCTAGGTTTAAGGTAAACTAAATTTGTCAAAAAAGAAAGCGACTGTTTATACATATAAATGAGATGAAAACTTTTAGATAAACTCTATTAAAAATAATTATACTTTAGAAATGTCTATCCAAAATAATGTCTGAAGATTGGGGTAACTTAAATTTCTAGGGTTGTACTAAACTAAATAATGATAAACATTTATTAAATAGCTAGGTCATTTCCAAATAAAGTAAGATTTTGAAACATTAATTACTGAACACTAACTTCCTCTTACAGAGAAACTAAAGAGATTTGGGACTATTAATAAATATGTTTGGTGCCACCTGAGATGTTCTCTATAAAATAAAAGTTTTTAAAAAATTAAAACTGATATTTATGTTCACCAATCTATAAAATGCTAATATACAAGACAGTTCATGTTTGCTTAAGGAAAATAAGGTTTATGTTTTTAATAATAAAAGAAAAACATGAGAAATAAAATTACAGTCTATTAAAAAAAAAAGAAGATAAATCTAAACTTACAGGTGGCTGACTATTAACCCCTGCACTGATCCATTCCCCAAAGCACACTACACATTCACAATATTTTATAAACTGTATGTTAAGGATAGAATTGTGCCCCACTCCAAGAAAGATATGCCTAACCCTTGTACCTGCGAATATGACCTTATTTGGAAACAGGGTTTTTGCAGATGTATTCAAGACATTTTGCAGATGTATTCAAGAGGAGGCCTAGGGTGGGTCCTTATCAGAGGAGGAGATGAGGACACAGACACACAGGGAGGCAAGGACACAAGGACGATGCCACATGGTGCCAGGGCTGCATCTGCAAATGGAGGGACCCCAAAGATGCCAGCAATACCAGTAGCCAAGACAAGAGCCTGGAGTGGAGTCTCCCCTGGAAGCTCCAGAGAGCACAGTCCTGTCAGCACCTTGATTTCAGGCTTCCAGAACCATGAGAGGCTACATTTCTGTTCATTTTAGGCACCAAGTTGATATTTTGTTATAGCAGCCCTAGGAAATCAATACACCCTGTAATTATCTTATAAATAGCACAGGAATGCTGCATTAGTGATTACTCTGTCTTATAAGACTTAGTTTGTTCAAAGTAAGTACTCAAAATGTACCACAGGCTTCCCTGGTGGTCCACTGGTTAAGAATCCACCTGCCAATGTGCAGGGGACACAGGTTCGATCGCTGACCCAGAAAGATCCCACATGCTGTGGGGCAACTAAGCCTGTGCACCACAACTGCTGAGCTCACGCTCCAAAACAAGAGAAGACATCACAGGGGGAAAACTTAACCACCTCAATGAAGAGTAGCCCCCACTCTGTGCAAATAGAGAAAGCCTGCAGGCAGCAACAAAGACTCAGCACAGCCAAAAATAACTAAATAAATAAAACTTTTAAAAAGTACTACAATTTTTAAAACCAAAAAAAAGTACTGAAATTTTAAATATATATACTGTTAAATATATGCTGGAAAGCATATATGCTGGAATTTTTCATATGCATTTTAAAAATTATATACCTATATATCCACATGTGTAAATGTACAGATATAGATGGGGCTTCCCAGGTGGCGCTAGTGGTAAAGAACCTGCCTGCCAATGCAGGAGATACAAGAAATGCAGGTTTGATCCCTGGGTCAGGAAGATACCCTGCAGGAGCGTATGGTACCCCATTCCAGTATTCCTGCTTGGGGAATCCCATGGACAGAGAAGCCTGGCAGGCTATGGTCCGTAGGATCACAAAGAGTCGACACGACTAAAGCAGCTTAGCATGCACGAATGCATAGATATAGATACTGTATAGATACAATACTATATGTGTGTGTGTGTGTGTGTGTGTGTGTATACATATACATATATATATACATATACATATATATACATACATACATATATATATATATACACACACACAACTGACCCTTGAACAAAGTGGAGATTCGGGTCACCCACCCTCTACGAAGTAGAAAATCCTAAGTGTAACTTACATAATCCTCCATTTCCATGGTTCCTCCGTATCTGTGGATTCATGTAGCACTGCAGTTTTTTAAAATTTTATTGCTGCATAGTTGATTTACAATGTTATGTTAATGTCTACTGTACAACAAAGTGATACAGTTATACATATACACATACACCTTCTATTCTCTTCCATTCTGGTTTATCACAGGATATTGAATATGTTCCAGGGCTATACAGTAGGACCCTGTTGTTTATCTATTTTATATGTAATAGTTTGCATCTGCTAATTCCCAAACTCCCAAGCTGTCCCCTCACCCCCTCCCCCTTGGCAACCCCAAGTCTGTTTCCTATGTCTGAGTCTGTTTCTGTTTCATAGATAAATTCACGTGGGTCATATTTTAGATTCCATATAGAAGTGATAACACATGGTTGCAGCTTTTACTACTGAAAAAAAATTGTGTATAAATGTATCTATGCAGCTCAAACCCATGTTGTTCAATGGCCAACTGTATATAATAGATACTAGATATCTACCTATATCTAGAGCTAGATATAAATACTTAGAGATCTAGAGAGAGAGAAATCGGTGGGTGTGAATGGATGGATAGATAAAATAGGTGGACAGATAGATCAGATAGATAAAATGGATAGATAGATAGATAGATAGGCCTAAAATGTCCCAGGCCTGTCTCAGCTCCTGAGAAGCTCTGTTATGTCCTTCTACATACGTCTGTTTTCTTTCAGCATTTTCTATCCTCCTTCCTCAGACCACACCCTCCTAAAGTGACATGGGACACAAAATAAAAGCCTCTTTCACAGACAGGGCTCCATCCTACTGTGGACTGCCAAAAGACAGTTTTAAAGTTCTCCTTGCTAGAAAGAAACCACCGTTATTCCTGGCACAAGAGGCCCCTCTGCACTCCTGTGGAGACCCTGAATTTACACAGAAACACCATCAAGGGTGAGCCCCTCCCGTTCTCTCTGAGCTGGTCTCCTCCAGCCTCTTGTCTGCTGGCTGCCCTGACAGCACTAAGCTGGCCTCCACCTCAGCGCCTCTGCCTTCAACGCCCTCCCCAGGAATTCCCTTCCCACAAACATCTCTGTGGTTCCTTCCCTTACCTTCTTCGGCTTCCTGTCAAATGTCACCGTCTTAGGGGAGGCCTGTCAGTCACCCTGACTCACTGCTACCCCTTTTCTCTGGCATTCATATCTTCTTTACCTGCTCACCTGCATCTAGAGGTAAATATAAATAGAGATCTAAATATACATACTGAGAGATCTAAGTATCTCTCTATATCTACCTATCTATCTATTGGGCAACCCTGGTGGCTCAGTGGTAAAGAATCTGCCTGTCAATGCAGGAAACACGGGTTCTGTCCCTGATCCAAGAAGATCCCATGTGCCAAGGAGCAACTGAGCCTGTGCACCGGAACTACTGAAGCCCTCATGCTGTAGAGCCCATGCTCTGCAACGAGAGAAGCCGCTGCAATGAGAAGCCCGCGCACGGCAACGAAGAGTAGCCACAGCTTGCTACAACTAGAGAACAACTGGCACAGCAACAAAGACTCCGCACAGCCAAAAATAAATAAATAAGCAAAATTTTTTGTTTCCTTAAAAAATATATATATATGTTAAGCTAAGTCATTTCAGTTGTGTCCGACTCTGTGAGACCCCATAGACGGCAGCCCACTAGGCTCCCCCGTCCCTGGGATTCTCCAGGCAAGAACACTGGAGTGGGTATACATATATAGAGAGAAACAGATGGATGGATGGATGGATAGACAGACATTGATAGATAGATATTATATCTCACTCCAGCAATGATCACGTCACATGTCTCACTACTTGACATATAGTTTCTAACATGTCCTGTTTCTACCTTCTAGGATGAAAACCTCATGAACCCTGGATCCTTTGGGTCTGTATTGTTCACTGCTCCAGTCCTCAGGGAGTGCCTGATCCCTCGTGGTGCTCAATAAATATCAGCTGAATGAATGAATGAATCTGGGTATCTGCTTATCACTGTCTTAGACTCACTGAATGAGAGGTTGTGGGAACTTCCCTGGTGGTCCAGTGGTTAAGATTCTGCACTTCCACTGCAAGGGTTGCAGGTTCCATCCCTGGTCAGGGAACTAAGATTCTGCATGCCTCAGTGTGGCCAAAAAAAAAAAAAAAGTGATAAATGAGAGGTTGTGAATTCAAACATGTCAAGGTACAAGCAGATCATTCAGTGAGTAGTGCAGGCTTGGTGTCAGAAGACAAGTGACCCCAGGCCTCAAGTCTGAGGCATGATGGGGAACGGCAGGATCCGAGACAAATGTCAATGTCCACTGCATCCATGGAGAGCAGTGGTATTTACCTCCAATCGGTGCGGCCATACAAGAAATCAGGCCCAAAGCTTTCCTATCTTGATGTTCAAAAGAAACCAGCTATCTGGATTTATATGTGAACAGTCCTCACATTTTGTATTAGTTATCTACCACGGCAGAGCAAATTACCCTAGAAGTTAATAGCTTGAAGCAACACTGCACAGTACTCTCTCACACAGTTGCCAGGAATTCAGGAGTGGTTTCACTGGGGGGTTCTGATCTAGGGCTCAAGAAATTGCAGGTAAGACATAGCCCTGACTGGGGCTGAAAGATCCACTCCCCTGATGGCTCCCTTACAGGCCAGCAAGTTCCGACCGGCTCTTTGCAGGGACGCTCAACTCCTTGTCACATGTATCAGTCCACAGCGCTATTGTTTAGTCACGAAGTCGTGTCTGACTCTTTGTGATCCCCATGGACTATAGCCCGTCAGGCTCTGCTGTTCATGGGACTTCCAAAGCAGGAATACTGGAGTGGGTTGCCATTTCCTTCTCTAGGGGATCTTCTTGACCCAAGGATCAAACCCACCTATCCTGTGCCTCCTGCATTGGCAGGTGGATTCCTGACCACTGAGCCACCATGAGAAGCCACCTAATGGGAAGCCCCCATAGGGTCGTGTGTGTCTCCAGATGTGGCGACTGTCTTCCTCCAGAGTGAGTGTCCCCAGACAGCAAGGTGGAAGGCACAGAGCCTCGGTGACTTAAGTCAGGTTACACTGTCCATTGTGACACCCTGCATTGGTTAGAAGTGAGTCACTAAGTTCAGCTAGAAGTGAGTCACTAAGCCGGGCCCAAACTCCAGGAAAGGAGAATTAGTTTAAGCTTTTGAAAGGAGGAGTATCAAAGGATTGTGGACTTATTTTAAAACCATCACTTTTTTTTTTTTTGACCACTCAGATTTTGGGATTTCAGTTCCCTGACCAGGGACTGAATCTCCAAGCCAGGCTTCAGCAATACGTGAACCATGAACTTCCAGATGTTCCAGCTGGTTTTAGAAAAGGCAGAGGAACCAGAGATCAAATTGCCAACATCCGCTGGATCATGGAAAAAGGAAGAGAGTTCCAGAAAAACATCTATTTCTGCTTTCTTGACTATGCCAAAGCCTTTGACTGTGTGGATCACAATAAACTGTGGAAAATTCTGAAAGGGATGGGCATACCAGACCACCTGACCTGCCTCTTGAGAAACCTATATGCAGGTCAGGAAGCAACAGTTAGAACTGGACATGAAACAACAGACTGGTTCCAAATAGGAAAAGGAGGGCGTCAAGGCGGTATATTGTCACCCTGCTTATTTAACTTATATGCAGAGTACATCATGAGAAACATTGGGCTGGAAGAAGCACAAGCTGGAATCAAGATTGACGGGAGAGATATCAATAACCTCAGATATGCAGATGATACCACCCTTATGGCAGAAAGTGAAGAGGAACTAAAAAGCCTCTTGATGAAAGTGAAAGAGGAGAGTGGAAAAGTTGGCTTAAAGCTCAACATTCAGAAAACGAAGATCATGGCATCTGGTCCCATCCCTTTATGGGAAATAGATGGGGAAACAGTGGAAACAGTGGCTGACTTTATTTTGGGGAGCTCCAAAATCACTGCAGATTGTGACTGCAGCCATTAAATCAAAAGACGCTTACTCCTTGGAAGAAAAGTTATGACCAACCTAGATAGCATATTCAAAAGCAGATACATTACTTTGCCGACTAAGGTCTGTCTAGTCAAGGCTATGGTTTTTCCTGTGGTCATATATGGATGTGAGAATTGGACTGTGAAGAAAGCTGAGTGCCGAAGAATTGATGCTTTTGAACAGTGGTGTTGGAGAAGACTCTTGAGAGTCCCTTGGACTGCAAGGAGATCCAACCAGTCCATTCTGAAGGAGATCAGTCCTGGGTGTTCTTTGGAAGGAATGATGCTAAAGCTGAAACTCCAATACTCTGGCCACCTCATGCGAAGAGTTGACTCATTGGAAAAGACTCTGATGCTGGAAGGGATTGGGGGTGGGAGAAGGGGACGACAGAGGATGAGATGGCTGGATGGCATCACCGACTCGATGGACATGAGTTTGAGTGAACTCCGGGAGTTGGTGATGGACAGGGAGGCCTGGTGTGCTGCAATTCACGGGGTTGCAAAGAGTCAGACACGACTGAGTGACTGAACTGAAGTTTTACATTTAAGTTACTATTATTTTTATTACATTATAATGCTGCTGTTTCTGATGACTTTCTGTATTCAGATAGAATTCAGAGCAATTCACTCAATAATTCAACAAATATTTACTATGTTCCCATTCAGTGCCAGTCACTGTGTAACATGCCTTGAAGATGGTGACAAATGAGGAATTTAGCTTATTCTAGTGAGGGAAAGGAAGATTTTTAGACAAGCAAGCATGTGAATAATTAAGCAAGGTATTTTCAGTAGTGGTAAGTGTTCTGGGGAAAATAGAACAGTGCCTGAGATGGGGAATGGCTGGTGTGGTGGGACCTCATTTGAAAGGGTGATCAGAGTGGGCCTCTTGGAGGTGACATTTGAGCTGTGACCTGAAGAGTAAGAATGAACCAGTCAGGCAAAGATGTGGAGACAGAGCATTTTAGGCAGAGGATGAGTAAGTGTAAAGGCCCTGGGGTAGGAATGAACTTGGCCAAGGTAAGGTTCTGAAAGGTTTGTGTGGCTATCGTGGGATTACAATGAGAGAGGCTTGAGATGGGCTAGAGGGGTAGGCACAACTTAGGTCTTATAGGGCCTGGCCATGTACTTCATGTATGTCAGTATAACAGATAAGAAAGGGTTACAGAGATTAAGAAGGGAGAGGGATGGTCTGATGTTTTCAGAAGATTGTTCTGCACCTCTTGATAGGATGCACTGGGAAGGACACAGCATCACTGCTAGGGTGTCCTGACACAAACTGCATACCCTGAATCTTAGTCCTGAGGGAACACGAGGGAATATGTCCCTCCCAAATGGAGGGACAGTCTACAAAGTAACTGGACTATGAAACACCCAGCAAGAGACAAAGAGGAAGGTACTGCCCCAGATTAAAAGAGACTAGACAGAAAGAGAGACAAACAAATACCATGTGATATCACTTACAAGTGGAATCTAAAATATGACACAAATGAACACAGCCATGAAACAGAAACAGAGTCCCGCACATAGAGAACAGACTGGTGGCAGCCAAGGGGGAGGGGGATGGGGGATGGATCAACAACAAGGTCCGTCTGGGGAATTCCCTGGCAGTTTAGTGATTAGGACTAGACGCTGAAGATTCAGCGTCAATCCCTGATTAGGAAACTAAGATCCTCCAAGCCGTGTGGCACGGCCAAGACAAAAACAAAACACACACACATGTGCAAAGCAAGGTCCAACTGTAAGCACAGAGAACTATAGTCAATATCCTATGATAAATCACAATGGAAAAGAATATTTTAAAATGTATATATTATATATGGAATCACTTTGTTGTACAGCAGAAATTAACACAATATTGTAAATCAACTATATTTCAGTTAAAAAGAGACTGGACAGGTCAACATAATGTGTGATCCTGAAGGGTACTGTACTAGATAAGGGCAGGAGGGAGACAAGTGCCAATTAAGTCCTGTACGTTCGATAATAGCATTGTAACAATCTGAATTTACTAATTTTGCTAAGAGTACAGTGGTTATATAACAGAATGTCCTGGAGTTTTGTTTTTTAAACTATAGCCTGCCTTCTGAGGAGAAAGCAGGGATATTTATCTATTTGCTTATATTTATTTTTATTTATGTATTTATTTGGCTGCGTTGGGTCTTAACTGCAGCATGCAAAATCTACAGTTTGGTGACCAGGAATTGAACCTGGGCCCCCTGTATTAGGAGTGCAGAGTTGTATCCCGGACCAACAGGGAAGTCCCATCCTGAGGTTCTAAACAATAGACACAGAGGGGTGTTCTGTGTGCTATTTACTCTCAAACATTGCAGTGGAAAAAAATCATATATATATATATATATATATATACACACACACACACATATATAATCTATAGAAAAATCATGTATGTACTAATATATATACACATATATAATCTATAGAAAAATCATGTATGTACTATATATATATACACACACACTGATAGAAGGTTAGGATGATAAAGACAAATGATCAACTAAACAATATTAACATCTGGGGAAACCAGAGGTAATAGATGCTGAAATTTCTTGTATGGTTTTTGTAACTTTTTTTTTGTATTTGACAGCAATTTTGTATTCACAACAATTAACTGGAGGTTAAGCATGGGCTTGCAATCCACACTGGATGAAAGTACCTCTGTAAAATGCAAACAAACAAATCACCTGGGAACTCTGTCTAGGTGGCTAGTTCAAAAAGAGCTAATACTCCTGGTTTCACAAACTTCCCTTTAGGTTTTTTGTCAGAAGAATTTTTTTTTTTAATAACAAAAGGTATAAACATGATGTTCTCACCACCCAGAATTATATAATGGTTAATAGGCTTTTATACTTGATCACTTTTTAGAAAGAAAAAATAGAACACTGTAAATAAAGTTAAAATCTTCTACCTCTTTGGCCAAACTCCATCATATTCCTTTTTACCGCTATGAAGCAATAGCCATCGGAACTCGGTCTATATCCTTGCAGTCAATTTAAAAAAAAGTAAAAAACTAATGTACATATGTCCAAGAGCTAATGCTTTTTTATGTGTTTGTAAAAAACTTACCTAAACAATGCTATAATATATATGTATAGCCTCTATAAAATTAAATAAAGACTTTACAAAGCTATCATCACATCTTCCTTCAACTTGCTTTTCTTAGCATTAGCTTTTTGAGATCTACCTAACCCTGTTGATTCAATGACTTACTGTACAGTAAACCCATAATACAGATATATTTTATTTATAAATTTTCCTATTGATGGACATGTACTTAAGTTTAATCTTTTGTTATTATAAGAGACAAAGACTCTTGAGAGTCCCTTGGACTGCAAGGAGATCAAATCAGTCAATCCTAAAAGAAACCAATCCTGGATATTCATTGGAGGGACTGATGCTAAAGCTGAAGCTCCAATACCGTGGCCACCTGATGCAAAGAGCCAACTCGTTGGAAAAGACCCTGATGCTGGGAAAGAGTGAAGGCAGGAAGAGAAGAGGATGACAGAGGACGAGATGGTTGGATGGCATCACTAACTCATTGGACATGAGTTTGAGCAAGCTCTGGGACACGGTGAAGGACAGGGAGGCCTGGTGTGCTGCAACGCATGGGGTCTCAAAGAATCAGCCATGACTGAGCAACTGGACAACAATTATAAAAAACGTTGCAGTGAGCCTCCTGATACTCGTTTCTTTTGGCGTATGTGTGAACTGAAGTCTAGGACATCTCCCTAAAAATGGAAACAAAGCCATGGACATTTACGTGTGTTTTACCAGCTTCTATCCTCCCAAGTGGCCAAACCAATCTACATGCCCACCAGCAGCATCAAGATCTGCTTGGTGTTTTCCTGAGGGTCCTTGGGGGCACTTGGATTTGAGTTCCCAGCAGGCAGGTTCTCAGATGTGCTGTGCCCAATTTGCGTCACTTATATTCCCAGCAGACCTGCTAGCAAACGTGCTCAGTACTACGTGGCTATCTCCTTGGTCATTTGGGTTCTCTTTGCTCTGGGAAGAGTCCCCATGGGGGAATCTTTTCTGGGGAACTTAACTATCCTGATGGGGCCATTAGCTGCCTGCTCTTACTATCAGCATGGATGCTTGGTTGGGGAGGAGCGGGGGTGGGGGCGGGTGGGGAACCAACATGGTAGTTTAAGAATCCGGGCTGATTCATGTTGAAGTTTGATAGTGAACAACAAAAATCAGTAAAACAATTATCCTTCAATAAAAAATAAATTAATAATAATAAAAAAAGAATCTGCACATGGCATAGAGAACAGACTAATCCACATGGGATGGGGGAGTTGGAAGAAGAGAGCCAGCAGCATGGAAACATATACACAACCATACGTAGAACAGATAGCCAGTGGGAATTTGCAGTATGACTCAGGGAACTCACACCCTGGCTCGGTGACAACCTAGAAGGTGGGATGGGATGGGATGGGAGATGGGAGGGAGATTGAAGGGGGACAGAATATATGTATATCTATGGTTGGTTCATGATGATTATGGCAAAAACCAACACAATATTGTAAAGCAATTATCCTTCAATTAAAAAATAAATGAATTAAAAAATTTTATACCTTAAAATAATGTATCTGTGGCTGGGACTTCCCTGCTGGTCCTGTGGTTAAGCTTCTGCTCTTCAAATGCAGGGGGTAGGGGTTCAATCCCTGGGTGGGAACTGAGAGTTATTTATTTTGGAGGCTGCAGCATGAAATAAATAAATAAGTAAACTCTAGCATTAACTGTAGTCATCAGGTTGTGCCTCACATCCCTTAAAAAAAGAAAAGAATCTGTCGCTGTCCAGACAAACGGCAAAAGCTGGCCTTATATTTACGCTGTGAGATTGGAGGACTGCATTCAGCCATCTTGCTGAATGCAAAGGAATGTTAATAAACCCATACTTGTTGAACTTGAGGTAGTCTCACTTCCTATCTCTGACGAAGATGAGAGGTGGCCCCAGCAAATTGTTAAGTTTTATGCGTGGTCAGTTGTCTGGACCCTTGATAGCCTTATCCCTGTAAGCGTCTGGAACCTAGTCATTGATTGCATCCCTGTTTGTCACTAAGATGAAAAGAGCTAAAAGGTTGGACACCCTAAATTTCATCATCCTTTTTGCAGAATGAGGCCACAAAAGCTGCTGACCACTTAAGATGTTCTACAGAAAAGGTGACTGGCTCTCTACTTCTGTTAAGTTCCAGCCTGATACGGCGGCGCCGGGATGGAGCGGGAGGGGAAGGGGGATGGGGCGACCCGCACCCCAACATGGCGCCCGCCCCGGGCCTGCGTGCCGTGTTTGTACGCGGGGGCAGAGCCTTTGTGTGGGCCACCCCACGAGTTTCCCGCCCAAGGGGGCCTCGGCCTCTCCTCCCAGTTCTGTTCCCGCGGTGGCAGCAGGGCGCGCCGCGTCGCCGTCCGCGCATGCGCGCGCGCGAACCCGCCCCCGGGCTGGCGCACATGGCCTCGTGGGCCGGCGTGCGTGCGCGCGACCACGTTGCCTCCCTCGCCGGGTGCGCCGAGAGCCTCTCCCTTACGCGCCAGGCCGACGGGTGAGGCCGCCGAAGCCTGGGCGGCCTGCGTGCGCGCGCGCGTCGGGCCACGTGGGAGCGGCGCGGCTCCGTTGCCCCGCCCTCCCTCGGCGCGCGCCGGCGTCGGCTGCGTCTCCGGGCATTTGAATTGCGCTTCCGCCATCTTTCCAGCCCTCAGTCAGACGGGCGCGGAGACGCTTCTGGAAGGTAGCGGGGCCGGGGCGGGGGCCGTGGGGCTGAGGCAGGGGCAGGTGTCGGGGGGTCCGGGCAGCGGCGGGAGGCGGCCATGAGGAGGCGGTTTAGCGAGTCCTCTGGGCGGAGAGTTCCCCTCTTTCCCCTGCCGCGGAGGCCGTGAGGGCGCCGGGACGCGAGCTGCGGTGGGTCGGGCGGACTGTCGGTGCGGAGGGGTGGCCGGCGTACCGGCCGCTTGGGAGGAGGGGAGATGCGGCCGGGCGGAGGGCCGAAGGGCGGCCGTGGGGAGGGCCGTGGGGCGGACAGGATAGCGCGGCCTGGCCGCTGGCGGTGACCAGGCGCTTTCCGTGCGTCGGCCTCCACGCCGAGCGGGCCTCCGCTCCGCCCGGTGTCCGCTTCGAGCGGGTGCGCGCCACGATCCGGCGGCCGCGGAGTCCGGCCGGATAGCGATGCCACCATCGCCATCGCACTCTCGGCCCCCGCCCACCCGCATGTGTGTACTGAGGGTAGGAGGTGGGATGCGGGCGGCCGGGCTCCTCGGTGGAGGCCTTTGTGGGCCTGGGCACGTGGGGCGGGTCTGGCCATGCGGCCCCCGGCCCGCGCCGCCGTGCAGCGGGCCTTACTTCTTTCTCTTCTCCTCGCAGTAACACCGCGATGGCTGCCCAAGGAGAACCCCAAGTTCAGTTCAAAGTAGGTAACGCTCGTGAGTTTGGGGTGTGCTGCAGTGAAAACGAAGGGCTCTGAAAGAGAGGCAGCTTTGGGGGGCACTCTGTTCTAGACGGTCTTACTTGCAGTATCTCCTTTATGACCGCAAGTGCGTGCGGACGGCCTGCTTCGTCAGCCAACGTTCTCGTGCTGCGGCAGTGCCTTCGGTCCCCCGATAACGAGATGGGGGTGCTGGCCCCACCCTGCGGACAGGGAAGCAGGGCTCAGAAAGTTTCGCTGATTCGAGTCGTTCCTTAGATGGGACAGGGCCGCTTGATTAACAATCTTTGTTGTAAATATACTTAGGTAGTACATAAACTTCTGTTGTGTAAGTTAAATTGTCCAGAAAATCTTAACAGCGTCATAATCCTGGGGTCCTGAAGTGTCACATATTTTGGTGTTTACTTCAAAAATTTGGTTTCCGACAGCTTGTTTTGGTTGGTGATGGTGGTACTGGAAAAACTACATTCGTGAAGCGTCATCTGACTGGTGAATTTGAGAAGAAGTATGTAGGTATGTGGGGGGAACCATTTGTGGACATGCGTGTAAAATGTTTGAGTTCTTTGACTAACTTGCAATTCCTATGTTCCAGCTACCTTGGGTGTTGAGGTCCATCCTCTTGTGTTCCATACCAACAGAGGACCTATTAAATTCAATGTATGGGATACAGCTGGTCAGGAGAAATTTGGTGGACTGAGAGATGGTTATTATATACAAGGTAGGTATCTGATTTGTAACAAGTTTTTGAGAGGATTTGTACCTTAGTCTCCAAGGTTACTTAGGAATAGATCTCAAGTAAAGATGTTGGTAATACTGACTGAATTGGAAATTGTGTGATTCAGTTCAATTCAAAACATGTACTGACTCTAGGGAGTTGACCATTTGAGGGGAAAAAAATTTTGTGAAAGTTGTCTTGTGTCATTTGATTGATTGCATGCTTGTGTCATGATAGGCACTGTTTTGAAATACACTGTATAGTTTAAGTTGAGGCTCTTAACTTGAAGACAATAAGCAACAGACAGTTGTTGCTGCAGCTTCATGAGAGTATGTTTGGGCATATGTTTTGGTGATTGTCAATAATTATTTCTTGTGCACTCCATTAAAAAGGTAGGGAACCATTTGATGGGCTTCCTTGGTGGCTTAGTGGTAAAGAACTCTCCTGCCAATGCAGGAGACACAAGTTCGATCCCTGGGTCAGGAAGGAAATGGCAAACCAGTCCAGTTCGCTTGCCTGGGAGTTCCCATGGACAGAGGATCCTGGTGGGCTAGTCCATGGGGTTGCAAAAGAGTCAGACATCACTTAGGGACTAAGACAACAACGACCCATTTGATACTGGGCCAGAGGAGCTAGGCTTTGTACCTTATAAAATGCTGTTGTAAGACCAGCTGATTTCTCCTTAATTGTACTAGGTTTTGCAGAGTTGTTTCTTTTTAATGCTTGATTTTAGATTTAAAAAGGCAAAGGAAACAAATTCTTGTTATACCGAGCGAAAAAGCTGCACAGAAAATACTCATCTGAAACTCTTGCTCATTTGGTGAAAATTGTTGGGAATCTTTCCATGTCTTTTGCTTTTACTTGAGTAGGTATAAATGCAAGGGTCTTCTCCCCTCCCCCCATCCCCAAATTCGTTAGTTAAAAATCCATAATATATTATGCTTATCAGCTTTATCATGGCTATGTTTTTCAAAGGATAGATTTCTAGATATTCAGAATATGGGAGGTGAATTCTGAAATGGTGGTTTATCATTGATCAACTTTAGATATATTCTGAGGCTGAGACAGTTTATGAAGTATTGCAGATGGAAAGATTAAATAAATATGGTAAGCATTTTTCTTAATGTAGTAAATTTGTAGGCATGTACTAATGACTGTAAATGTTTCTTTCAGCTCAGTGTGCCATTATAATGTTTGACGTAACATCAAGAGTTACTTACAAGAATGTGCCTAACTGGCATAGAGATCTGGTACGAGTGTGTGAGAACATCCCAATTGTGTTGTGTGGCAACAAAGTGGATATTAAGGACAGAAAGGTTAAGGCAAAGTCAATTGTCTTCCACCGAAAGAAGAATCTTCAGGTATGTTTTTTAAAGCTTATAGAATTATAATCCTTTAGTTAAAATTATGATGTTAGTCCATTAAAGTGATTTATTGATGTTTCTGATGTGTGGGTTTTTAAAATTAATTTACCGTTCTTTTAAACAGTACTATGACATTTCTGCCAAAAGTAACTACAACTTTGAAAAGCCCTTCCTCTGGCTTGCTAGAAAACTGATTGGAGACCCTAACTTGGAGTTTGTCGCCATGCCTGCTCTTGCCCCTCCAGAGGTGGTCATGGACCCAGCCTTGGCAGCACAGTACGAGCACGATTTAGAGGTATGGTGTTTATGTCTCAGTGATGAGTGCTTTTAGATTCCTGGTGCTTTTCATCTGGAGCGTTGTAACATTTCCATCTGTTTGTCTAGGTTGCTCAGACAACTGCTCTCCCGGATGAAGATGATGACCTGTGAGAAAGTGAAGCTGGGGCCCAGCGTCAGAAGTCTAGTTTTATAGGCAACTGTCCTGTGATGTCAGTGGTGCAGCGTGTTTGCCACTTTATTATATAGCTAAGCAGAACATGTGCTTAATCTTTGGATGCTGAAGGAGATGGATGGGCTTTGGAGTGAATGTGGCAGTTTAAAAAAAAATACCTTCATTTTTTGGACCTGCATATTTAGGTGTTTTGGAACACAGTTGTTTCCTCCTTGAATTTCAAATATAAGACTGCTATAGTCAACATGACAATATTGAGAGGTGGAATCTTGTTTGTTACTGTCATTCCCATTCCTTTTCGTTTAGAATCAGAATAAAGTTGTATTTCAAATATCTAAGCAAGTGAACTCATCCCTTGTTTAAATGAGCGTTTTAAAATCGCTAACAGGGAAAGTTGTGCCATGTTACTATTTGAATTGCCTTTGCTATTACCACTTAACTTGAAGTCAGTTGGTTAAATGCTTCTAATTTTCTGTATACTTGAATCATTTCACACAAACGTCATGACAAGTCAACAGTATTGTGTTTGATAAGAGGTGTAAATACTATTAATAGTTAGGCTAAAATAACACCTACCCCGCCTGCCTTTAGGCTTAGGTAGTGTCACCTATGGATGAGATTTATGTGACCTGTCAAAGGTGGTACCTGTTTCAGATGTTTCAAACAGATTCTTAATTATATTTGCATTTTATGGCAGAAGTAACCATTTTCTAATGTAGAGCTTGTCAAAGTCCAATGAAATCATACAAATGGTTGCAGGAATTTGAGGGACATCTCATCTGTTAAATATGAATATAATTGTGCATTTACTTTTTTGTTTTTTGATGTTACATTTTTAATGTGAAGTTGGCATTCTAGGAAGATGTTCCATGTTTACCTGCTGTTAAGTACTCCCAAGCTTTAAAGGTTATCAAATATTAAGGATTTCAATGGATATATCACAGCTTTGATTTTTCTCTCCCCAAAGAATTTTTCTGGGTGGTGCAAGAACACCTCAGGATGATGCAGCATAAAAGTAGGTCTTAGGTAAGCCTCAGTGATGTGAACGAACTGCCAAACTTTCAGTAGATTAACCACTTAACGTTGTATGGTTTCACATGTAAACATGAATTGGGTCTGTCTTGCCTGAGTTTGATCTCACTGACACCATACTGTAGCAATTAGAAATCAAGACGAGCTATTTTCCTCTTGTAAGTACTACTGTACTATAGTTCAGTTTACCAAAGTTATGTAGATGTCCAATTATCCTTAAAGGATTACTTTGCTACCTAAAAGTACGGAAGGATCCCTTTTAATAAAGTATATGGAAAAATAGACTGAAGGATAAAATTGGATACATTTTAATTTGTTAAAATATTGAGTAAATATTAATAGATTGACTTACAGATTTGATGTATATGCTATGCTATATTCAGTTCAAAACCAGACAACAGATGGAAAGTTTCCCATGATCAGATGAAATCTTTCATTGAGATACATGAGGGATATGTATTTGTAACATTATGTAGAATGCCAGTATGACTAATACTCTGAAGCCTAAATGTAACAGTAAAATTTGGGGAGCTACTTGGAGGTGGGAGAGAATTTGAGTCATTCTTGGAAGGAAATTGCAAAATATATTGCTTCTACTTTGCCTGGATTTTCTGGATCATCTGGTGTTGATTACCTTGTGGGGAATGCATTTCTCTGTCTAGTTCACACAAATGGGGAAATTTTCCCTTCAATTTCAAATCTGGTGTGTAATGGGAGGAGCCTGCAATTGAAAGCCAAGTTGGTATTAGCTTATTAAAACTGGTAAAAGTAAACATGAAGTGTTTCTGAAAGCAGTTTTGTGATGTTTCTTGGCCAATTTTTAAGAAACCCTTTTGGTCCTATTGATCTCAGAGTATCTAGGAAAGGGCAGAGATTTCCAAAAATGCATTAGACTTGCAAAGACCAATTTTCTGGCTGATCTTGTGCATCAGATTCTCAGTGAGAATTTGCTTTTTGTAAAGAAAAAATGACTTAAAGAAACAGTAATGAGCACGTGGGTAAAAAAATTGGTTTGACTTGCTAGTTGTACATTTGAAACTGACCTTGTCTTTTGAAGATGCCTTCACTTGTGTTGGGGCTGCAGGCACCCATAGTAGAACAACTTGGGACTCATCCTAAAATCATGAGTCATGCAAACACTGCTAACAAAATGCTATGCGTGTTAACCTGCAAACTTAAAGCTGTTTGGGGGTTGAAAAGACCCTGGCTGTTTGTATCTTTTCTCTAGTTAGGGCTCTGAGTTAGCCTTGGCAGCTTTGCCTGCTAGGTCCCTGTCATTCCAGGCTTTAGTTTCTTTCCAGAACCTGTACCTACTGAAGTATACTTGATTAGTGCTGCAGCTCCTTTATAGCTCACTCATGGGGTGTTAAATTGGCTCAGGTGTCCCTTGACAGATGTGAATTGTGGAGGACTCTTGAAAAAAGAGTCCCTTGGACTGCAAGAAGATCAAACCAGTCAATCCTAAAGGAGATCAACCCTGAATATTCATTGGAAGGACTGAACACTTTGGCCGCCTGATGTGGAGACCCAACTTGCTGGAAAAGATCGTAATGCTGGGAAAAGTTGAGAGCAGGAGAAGTGGGTGACAGGATGAGACGGTTGGATAGCATCACTGACTTAATGGATGTGAGTTTGAGCAAAGTGGGTGATAGTGAAAAAAGCCTGGTGTACTGCAGTTGATAGGGTTGCAGAGTTAGACCCTACTCAAGTGACAACAGCAACAAGGGCCCCTGCTGTGGCTGTGTGCCTGAGCTGCCTCAGCTCTGGTGGGAACAGTAAATTTGCATTTGACATTGTCTCTCACTAGTCTAATAGTTGTGAGGGCAAGGGTTATGTCTTCTTGCTTGCTGTGCTGTGTGCTTAGTTGCTCAGTCGTGTTCAACTCTGCAGCCCCAGGGACCGTAGCACACCAGGTTACTCCGTCCATGGGAATTCTCAGGCAGGAATACTGTGGGTTGCCATGCCCTCCAGGGGATCTTTCCAACCCAGGGATTGAACCCAGGTCTCCAGCATTGCCGGTGGATTCTTTACCATCTGAGCCACCAGGGAAGCCCCATCTTGCTCACTTGTGTCCCTTAAATCTCTCATCCCTGAGGAAGAAAGGAATTCAGGGGTTGGAGATGAGGGGTGGGAAGTGGCAGAGAGGATTTTATGCCGTTACTATCTGGTATTGAAGTATTTCCCTCTTGGGATTTGTAGTTTGCATTACCTTTTATCCATTTGTTCCAGGTTGTTTCCTTAAAGGAGTGGGGAAAGTGGTCCATCAGGAACTTTGCCAGATACGAGTTGTTAGATTAGGACATTTCTGTTAAATAATAGGTCTGTTAGATCCTAGGTGGAAGAAGATCCTTGCATTGAGTTTTCAGTTCCTTGCCTTTAAGAAGCAAAGAAGATGCCATTCCAGATAAGCAGTATCTTTCTAACATGGGCAGGTCACTCCCTACATTCTGGGCTCCAGGCTCTGGGGTGTAATGCTGGCCTTGCAGCTTTCATTTCGGGCAATGGGCAGTCAGGCATCTGCAGAGATGTCATGACTGTAGTGAGTGTTAAGATGGAAGCTTAGACAATGCCTTGAAAGCATGACAAGAATCTCAGACCTGGTAGGGAGGCCTGTGATCTGAAGGTATCCTGAGAGAAAAGTACTTGAGGCAAAGGGAGCAAAACTCCAGGGCAGAGGATGTGGCTAGAGAGGGCAGTGGAGGCCCAGGATGCAGGGTGGCTGGAGGCTCATTGGGGTTTTCAAGCCCGTTCAGAGTCCACACTGAGAACACAATGCAGAGCCACTGGAGAAGGGTCAGAGTGGCCTTTTAGAAATTCTATTGGCAGCAGCAGTGGGTGCCCAGGGCCCAGTGACAATCCAGCCTTGCCCCACTCAAGTCCACTCTTGACTTTTTGCTACAGTATTACAGAAAATGGAGGATGACTGCATGGTTACAACATGTTCATACAGCAAGCATCTCAGCGAAAACAATATCCACAAGGAATTCCAGGCATCTTTTTTTGTTAACCGTTTTCTTTCCCCAACTTCACTGAAACATAATTGACACAAATTGTATTTATGGTGTGCTGTGTGATGTTTTGATATACTATATGAAATGGTTACCACAGTCAAGCTATTCAACAAATCCATCACCTCAGAGTTATTTTTTGTGTCTAGTGAGAACATTTCAGATTACTCTGTTAGCACATTTCAGTCTTAACAATACAGTATTACCAAGTACAGTCACCATACTGTACCTTGGGTCTCCAGACCTCATTTATCCAGCATAACTAAAACTTTGTGCCCTTTGACCAACACCTCTCCATCTCCCCCTCCTGCACCACTCCCTTACCCTGGCAACCACCTTCCTACTCCGCTTCTGAGTTCAACTTTTTTATCTTCCACGTAGGACTATTGCCGTGTACTACTCGTCTTTCTGTCTTTGGCTGGCTTCACTGAGCATAATGTCCTTGCAGCTGATTAATGTTGTAAATGACAGGATTACCATCTTTTTTTTTTAAGGCTAAACAATTTTCCGTCGTATATATGTAGTGTACACACTGCATTTTCCTTATCCATTCATCTGTCAATGGACACAGGTGAATTCCATATCTTTTGTAAATAAGTTTTCTTCTTAAGAGGAAGGGGTGAAAAATTAAGGTGTTTCCCCAAGCAGTAAGGGTGACACTTGAACCTATTTGAAGTTACTAATTCAAGGCCAGTTAGTTTACAGACACAACTACTGGTTAGGAGAGATTGTTGTATTGTGGTCTTGTAGGCATGAAAAATGGGAAAC
Source organism: Redunca redunca (assembly GCA_006410935.1). NCBI lineage: Eukaryota > Metazoa > Chordata > Mammalia > Artiodactyla > Bovidae > Redunca > Redunca redunca. Next base: position 178,093 of record SJYQ01001156.1, on the reverse strand, counting down.
CAAACTGTTAGGAAGAGTATTCTAGACAACACTGGTAAGGTGAACTGATGGGCAGTCTGGGGGTGAGTAACATTTGCTTTTTTATTTCCCCCAAAGGGAAAAATATCACATACTTTCTGTATTAAAAGTTTAGGGATTTAAACAGTTAAAACATACACAGCCACCACATTTTCCACTTACTCTTTAGAGGTAACTGTTGTCAACATTTTGTTGATATTTCAAATGTTTCCTCAAAGAGTGGGATTATACTAGAATAATGTTCCGTGACCATTTTCCACTTTCTGCTGGGGCTTTTCTACCTCAGGTGGTTTTACGCCACTTGCAATAATTACCTAGCAACCCACAGCATGGACAGGCCATCCCATTGTCAGACACATTATTCCATTTGGTCAGATTATGTTCCTTTGCTCATCTTCTGGTTTTCAGAACGAGTCTGGCTCTTATTTGCAAATGCACTGAACTCTCGTGTCCTTTCATCTCCGTGTACTACTGAGACTTCCATGTTTCTAAATTTTAACTTAAAAAGTTGTCTGTTTGTCTGCACTGGGCCTTAGTTGCAATATGTGGGATCTTTAGTTTGGGCATACAACTTCTTGGTTGAAGCATGTGGGATCTAGTTCCCTGACAAGGGGTTGAACCCAGGCCCCCTGCATCGGGAAGGCAGTCTTAGTCACTGGACCACCAGGGAAGTCCCTCTAAATTTCAAGTTTTGCAGATGGGTAGAAAAATAAAAAATTATTTTAAAAATCTTTTGCATTTGTTTTGCCATATTATCCTCAACTTTGTATCCCCAGTATCTGACGTGATGCAAGATGCACATATAATAGTCCCTAATGAATTAAACACATTTAATGAAATAGTTTCCTTGCTGCCACATGTTCTGTGAATTCATATTTTGTGTTTTTAGAGATACTTGAATTCCAGAGATACTCAAAGTGAGATGTATACTTTTACCTCCTTTTTAAATATTCATATTGTGTTATACTCCAGTCAGAGCTCAGAAAATATTGACTGGTGATGGGATTGGATTTATAGGGAGAAGATCTAGGAGAAAAGTAGGGCAAATCAAGGAAAACTGCCATGAGGATAGGAAATTGAAAGCTTAAATTGCAAAAAAAAAAGTGATGGGAGCTCGCTAGTTTCCTTTTGTCAGTAGTTTTGCCATTACAGGTGTGTTTGTACCTTTTATTAATAATTGCCAGTAATTAAATAGTGGGGCTGAGGTGGCCTGTTCCTTTCTCCACTGAGCAGACTGAAGGAGAATGAGTAGCTTTAAGGAGGCTTGTTCCCTGAGTTTTCATGATTTCCCCTATACTTAACGGGATTGTGTTAGCAGGTAAGTTTTGTTGTAACACAGAACTACTCATAAAATGGTGACTTAAAACTAGTTCCTGGGACTTCCCTGGTGGTCCAACGATTGAAACTGCTTCCACTGCAGGAGGAACAGGTCCCTAGTCAGGGAAGTGAGATCCCTCACACTGCGTGGTGCGGCAAAAAAACAGGACTTTGCTGGTGGCTCAGTGGTAAAGAATCCACCTGCCCATGCAGGAGACACAAGTTGGATCCTTCGCCTGGGAAGGTCCCGCATGCCGGAGCAACTAAGCTGGTGTGCCACAGCTGTTGAGCCTGTGCTCTAGAGCCGCAACTGCTGAGCTCATGCTGCAGCTACTGAAGCCTGTGAGCCTGGAGCCTGTGCTCAGGAACAAAAGAAGACACTGAAATGAGGAGCCCACACACAGCAACTAGAGAGTAAGCCCCATTCGCTAAAACTGGAGAAAAGCCTGTGCAGCAATGAAGACGAAGCACAGCCGCAAATAAATAAATAATAAAACTTAAGAAAGACACAGAACAAAACCAAAAAACTTCTCTGGTTCCCACCTCTGTCATCACTTTCTCTGACCCTCACTTCCTCTAGGCTTCCGTCTAGACCCTCTGCCCCTGATGCTTGACTCCAGAAGCAGCGTTCCTGTCCCCACCCTCACTGGCGTTAGAAACGCTGTCCCTATGACTCGCTGCTGATTCAGAGCCTGGGTTTGGAGCACACAGGTGGAGTCCCTCAGAGCCTTTTGCTCTGCTGTGGGAGATACAAAAGACGGTGCTTGGAAAGAAATGGGACTGACTTATATCCAGAACAAATCTAGGGTTCTGTTAGAGCGAGGTGCGGGATGGCTTTGGGGGTGATCATGTACCCTGTCATACATTGTATTAAAAATGACTATGTACTTTTCAAATAATTGCTAAGAACCAACATACTTTTTTTTTTATAACTGCGTGAACACTTTTGTATATATATGGTTTGAACCTCTTTTTTCCTTAGAAATGAGCAGGGGGTTATCTGGTTGCAGTTTATGAAAATCATTGTGTCTTAAGGCATTGTGCCATTTGCAGTAACTTGGATAGACCTAGGGATTATCCTACTAAGTGAAGTAAGCCAGAAAGAGAAAGACAAATATGATATCACTTATATATGGAATCTAAAATGTGATGCAAATGAACATATCTATGAAACAGAAACAGACAACAGACTGGTTACCAAAGGGGAGGGCAGTGAGGGAGGGATGAATTGGGAGTTTGGGGTTAGCAGATGTAAACTATTATATACAGGATTGATAAACCACAAAGTGATACACTGTGTAGCATAGGGAACTATTATATTCAATATCCTGTGATAAGCCATAATGGAAAAGAATCTGAAAACAAATATATGCGTGTGTGTGTAACTGAATCACTTTGCTGTACAGCAGAATTGAACACAACATTGTAAATCAGCCATACTTAAAAAAATTTTTTTTAAAGGAAATGTCAAACTTCTCTTTGGGGGCTAGATTTATTTATTTAATATCTTACATTATTTTCATAATTTTTGCTAATTTTGAAATATTAAGGTTATAGTTTTAATCTTTTCTAAAGGAGATATTTTTCTGGCATCATTTCATTGTACATTATTTGCTTCTTTCGCTTTCAGAAACTGTCTTATATGAGTTTCCACCATAATCTCTTTCTCTCGCTTCTTTTTGGGAGTTTAGTGTCCTGAACTTTCAGAAGCCTTCCTGTAGGCTCCTTCTCCAAATACAGCCACCCTGAGAGTTAGGGTTGCAACACATGGAGTTTGAAGGGCATGAATGTCCAGCTTAGATGCTTGTTAATTTTCTGTATTCACGAGATAAAGATGCTCGAGCTTCTGGTGGTCCCTGAAGCACCACCTTCTACCATGCAGGACGCCTCTCAGTTGCTGCTCTCAAATTGGCCAGCTTTCTGCTCCTCGGTGAAGAGCTTGTTGACTGCTTTGGGATTCTGCTTCAGATCCTGCAGTGGCCCTGCTGCCTTTTTTTTTTTTTTTTTTTTTTTTNTTTTTTTTTTTTTTTTTCTTTATTTGGTTGCTCTAGGTCTTAATTGTGGTTTGTGGGATCTTTAGTTGTAGCATGCAGGATCTGGTTCCCTGACCAGGGGTGAAACCTGGCCTCCTGCGCTGGGAGTGTGGAGTCTTAGCCACTGGACCACCAGGGAGGTCCTGCTGTTGCCTTTTCTTTTCCTTTTTCTGTCAGAGGTGCTGGTACTAAATGGGTCATCCAGACACCAGTGGTTTGTCCCCCACTTGGTTTCTTGTTTCTTTGTTTTTTTGAGATGGTGTAATATTTTTTGTTTTTGCTACTCTGGTTTCTCTGTTTTTATATTCAGAGAGACAGTAAAACTATGCCATTATGGCCAATATTATTATCCAAAGTCTCACCTGTGAAATATTGCTGCCCAAAAGATAAGCTTCAAGAGTCAACCCAAGCTCTTAAGTGTAACCATCAATTTATAGAAATATGGAATCAGAGAAATATGTCAAATCAAACTCTTCAGGGTCTTCTCTGGTGGTCCAGTGGCTAAAACTCCACACTCCCAGTGCAGAGGGCCCAGGTTTGATCCATGGTCGGGGAACTAGATCCTGCGTGCTGTAGGATCTGGCACAGCCAACTAACTAACTAAATATTACAAAATCATACTATTCAGAACAAGTCTGCAAAATCCAGAATATGGAAAACTGAACAGAACAATTTCCTTCTAGAAAAAAAGAGAGAAATTGCAGCTTAATAGACACTTAAGATCAACATGAATAGGAAGTGATCTGTCGTCCGCGTTTGGGTCTGGATTTTGACAAACTCTTAAAAAAACATGTATTTGGTAGACAATCAAAAAAATTCTATCATCGATTATATATTTGATGAACAGAAGGAATTACGGTTAATTTGTTTTGCTGTGATATGGTTTTTGGCAGTCTGCCTTGGCACAGGTATGAAAACTTCTGTGATGAAAATCTAATTGATAAGGGTTCTGCCTCAGTCTCTCATCTGATGACTTTAGCAGTCGTTGATGAGTTCTGGATTCATTGGTTCATTCGGATGGCAAAATGGCAGTTTCCTATTTTTCTGTCACTTCTACATCTGTCGGCTGACTCTTTATCGGGAATATCTCTTCTTCATCTACTGTTTGCTGCTGCTGCTAAGTCGCTTTAGTCGGGTCCGACTCTGTGTGACCCCATAGACGGCAGCCCACCAGGCTCCCCCGTCCCTGGGATTCTCCAGGCAAGAACACTGGAGTGGGTTGCCATTTCCTTCTCCAGTGATGAAAGTGAAAAGTGAATGTGAAGTTGCTCAGTCGTGTCTGACTCTTGGCGACCCCATGGACTGCAGCCCACCAGGCTCCTCCGTCCCTGGGATTTTCCAGGCAAGAGCACTGGAGTGGGGTGCCATTGCCTTCTCCATCTACTGTTTGGTTGTCCTAACCATGGCCCATGTTGGACAAACAGAATAAACATCTGAGTGCTGCCTTCTATCGATTTTCTAACTAATGATTTGACTGACACTAGCAGCCCACACAAGTGACCAATGAGATTTTCTTTTCTTTGCGGTATTTTTAGGTACATATATATTTTAATATATTTTATGGGCTTCAATACATTTTCAATTAGATTTTCATCACAGAAGTTTTCATACCTGTGCCAAGGCAGACTGCCAAAAACCATATCACAGCAAAACAAATTAACCGTAATTCCTTCTGTTCATCAAATATATAATCGATGATAGAATTTTTTTGATTGTCTACCAAATACATGTTTTTTTAAGAGTTTGTCAAAATCCAGACCCAAACGCGGACGACAGATCACTTCCTATTCATGTTGATCTTAAGTGTCTATTAAGCTGCAATTTCTCTCTTTTTTTCTAGAAGGAAATTGTTCTGTTCAGTTTTCCATATTCTGGATTTTGCAGACTTGTTCTGAATAGTATGATTTTGTAATATTTAGTTAGTTAGTTGGCTGTGCCAGATCCTACAGCACGCAGGATCTAGTTCCCCGACCATGGATCAAACCTGGGCCCTCTGCACTGGGAGT
>SJYQ01001156.1:124241-172190 GCA_006410935.1 Redunca redunca | reverse complement strand
TATATATATAAATTAAGCCCATGTATGTGTATGGTTGTATTTGAGTGTGTGCTATGTAATTTATATTTTACCTTCCTTACACAAAAGTTTTCATACTATATATACTTTTCTGAACTTGAAGTAATATATTCCGGGGACTTTCCTCATGGTCCAGTGGTTAAGAATCTGCTTTGTAATCCAGGGGACTCTGGTTTGATCCTTGGTTTGGGAACTAAGATCCCACACGCTGCAGGGAAGCTATGCCCTCAAACCGCGACTCCTGAGCCCCTGTGCTCTAGAGCCCTTGCGCTGCAATCGAGAAGCCTCTATGTGCTGCAAAGAGCCCTTGGGGCAACAAAGACCCAGAGCAGCCAAAATTAAAATAAATAAAAAGTAAGTAATGTGTCCTGGACACACTCCACAGCAGTATATGTTCACATTCATTTTTACACTGCATAGGTATACACTGGGCTTGCCACATGGCTCAGTGGTAAAGCATGTGCCTGCCAATGCAGGACACTCTGATCTGGGAAGATAACCTGGAGAAGGAAACGGCAACTCATTCCAGAAGTCTTGCCTGGGAAGAGGCAAGAATCTCACAGACAGAGGAGCCTGGAGGGCTACCGTCCATGGGGTCGCAAAACAGCTGGACATGACTTAGTGACTAAACAGCAACAAGGTATATATTATGTTACATATCAATCCAAGATGCATTCACAGACCCCTTTGATGGACATGAGGGTTATTCCAGTGGATATAATTTCTTGAACTTTTGCAGCTGGTGACGAGAAGTGGGTTTGGGGGTCAAAGGGTAAAGGCACATTCAATTTTGCTAGATACTGCCAAATTTCTCTCTTTAGGGGTCTTAATCCATTTTTGTTCCTACTGGCAATATATTCTGTTTTGGCCACAATCATTGTTAAAAAGGTATACATCTTATAAAATTCTGCGTGCAAATTTAGATTTTTACTTTCAGATCTGAAAAGATCTGGAGCCACCCCATTCCCACATGGATGGGATGGGTTCTCCAGGTTGTCACAGCTCCTGCTGCCAACAAATTTACACGTATTTGTTTGCACCTGGCCTCAGAATGGGTTTGTAGGTGTTTGCATTTGTGAATTCTTATTGTAAGTCATACTTCATGGTTTTAAATCATCATTACCTGCGAATGAGACAGGAAATGTATCTGCTTTAGCAGTACTTCCATTTGAGAGTGTATATGAATGTGTGTGTTGTGTGTATGTGTGATTGTGTATATGACTGTGTGTGTATGTGTGTCTGGAGAGGACTCAGTGTTTTTTCACTCAATTTATACAGTGTTTATGTAACATAGGTGGCCTAGAGGATAAAGCTTCTACCTGCAATGCAGGAGACCCAGGTTTGATCCCTGGGTTGGGAAGATCCCTTGGAGAAGGAAATGGCATCCCACTCCAGTATTCTTGCCTGGAGAATCCAATGGACAGAGAAGCCTGGTGGGCTACAGTCCACGGGGTCGCAAAGAGTTGGACATGACTGAGTGACTTCACTTCATTTCACTTCATGCAACATAGAAATCTGTAGATCTTCAGGTTTTTAAATTTCTTGTTATTTTCATTTTGTAGAAATTGAGACGGGTTTGAAATAGTGGGACTCTCAACTTTATTTTAGGACTTTTTCTTTTATTTTTAAAAATCTTTTTGGCTGCACTGCATAGCATGTGGGATCATAGTTCCCCACCCAGGGATTGAACTCATGTCCCCCTGCATTGGCAGGGCGGAGTCTTAACTGCTAGACTGCCAGGGAGGTCCCTTTTTCTTTTATTGTAACAAGAAGCCAGCGCAGAGGAGAAGGTATTTGTGTAGGTTAAGCACGTGGGGCCTTGCCTGACCTTGAAATCCAAATCGAATCTGGCTTTTCATGTCAGACAACTAAGATGTCGTATGAGTTTGAAGGGGAGAGGCTTGGAGTGGTGATTTTGTTATCAGTATTATCACTGAGATGTGGACAAAGATGCAGATTTTGCCGGTTAGTGATCCTTTTATGATTAAATCACCAAGTATTTGGTAATATCAAATCCTTAAAGTACTCTAATTTAATAAAGCTCTTTGATTTATGCCCTCATCGTCTGAGGATAATAAGTATTAAAAATAATCACTTGAAATAAATCTATTTAAAACAAGGATCAACATTTCAGAGTGAAGAGTGAAAAATGATTAGGACTTGATTTTGAAAAATGAACTTCAAAATTATGACAGATTTTCTATTTAATGCCACTGAGTTTGTAATTGAAATTATGTGCAAATTCTCCAAAAATAGACTGTTAATTCAGGAGGAACACAATCTATATGGTAGTTATAGCCCATACTTTAATTCACACTAATTTTCACAGCATAGTCATAATTTTTTTTTTTTTTTGTAAAAATATCCAAGACCTTGATTAGTCTTTCATTCCCTCTGGAGCACTTATCACCCCTGTTGATTTCTCTTCTGTAATTTTAGCAGGTCAAATTCTGTCAGATTCTTTTTTATATATAAATTATAAAAATATTTATTTATTTTTGGCTGTGCTGAGCCTTCCTTGCTGTACGAGCCCCTTTCTAGTTGCAGTGCACGGGCTTCTCATTGCAGTGGCTTGTCTTGCTGCAGAGTAAGGGCTCCAGAGTGCTTGGGCTTCAGTAGTTTTGCATGTGGGCTCAGTAGTTAGCGCACAGGCCTAATTGCTCCTTGGTGTGTGGGATCCTCCCGGATCAGGTACTGAACCCGTGTCTCCTGCACCGACAGGCGGATTCTTAACCACGGAACCACCTGGGATGTGTGTGTGCTCAGTCATTCAGTCATGTCCAAATCTTTGTGACCCCGTGGACTGTAGCCCGCCAGGCTCCTCTGTCCATGGGATTCTCCAGGCAAGAGTACTGGAGTGGGTGACCATTTCCTCTTCTGGAGGATCTTCCCGGCCCAGGGACGGAGCCCAGGTTTCTTGCACCTCTTGCACTGGCAGGCAGATTCTTTGCCACTGGGCCACCTGGGAAGCCTTTCTTTATCCATTCATCTATGGACGGACACTTGGGTTGTTTACATGTCTTGGCTATTGTAAATAGTGCTGCTGTGAACAGTGTATGGGTGCAGTGCTTGTGTTTCTTTCAAATTGAAGTTTTCTCTGGATGTATGCCCTGAAGTGGGATTGCTGGATCATATCACAATAAACTGTGGAAAATTCTGAAAGAAATGGGAATACCAGACCACCTGACCTGCCTCTTGAGAAACCTATATGCAGGTCAGGAAGCAACAGTTCGAACTGGACATGGAACAACAGACTGGTTCCAAATAGGAAAAGGAGCATGTCAAGGCTGTATATTGTCACCCTGCTTATTTAACTTATATGCAGAGTACATCATGAGAAACGCTGGACTGGAAGAAACACAAGCTGGAATCAAGATTGCCGGGAGAATTATCAATAACATCAGATATGCAGATGACACCACCCTTATGGCAGAAAGTGAAGAGGAGCTAAAAAGCCTCTTGATGAAGGTGAAAGAGGAGAGTGAAAAAGTTGGCTTAAAGCTCAACATTCNGAGTCCCTTGGCCTGCAAGGAGATCCAACCAGTCCATTCTGAAGGAGATCAATCCTGGGATTTCTTTGGAAGGAATGATGCTGAAGCTGAAACTCCAGTACTTTGGCCACCTCACGCGAAGAGTCGATTCGTTGGAAAAGACTCTGATGCTGGGAGGGATTGGGGGCAGGAGGAGAAGGGGACGACTGAGGATGAGATGGCTGGATGGCATCATGGACACGATGGACGTGAGTCTGAGTGAACTCCGGGAGATGGTGATGGACAGGGAGGCCTGGCGTGCTGCGATTCATGGGGTTGCAAAGAGTCGGACACGACTGAGCGACTGAACTGAACTGATGGTAACTCTAGTTTTAGTTTTTAAAGGAACCTTCATACTGTTCTCCAAGCTGGTTTCACCAATTTACACTCCCACCAACAGTGTAGGAGGGTTCCCTTTTCTCCACACCCTCTCCAACGTTTACTATTTGTAGACTTTTGATGATGGCCATTCTGCCAGTGTAAAGTGATATCTCATTGTAGTTTTGATGTGCATTTCTTTAATTATTAGTGATGGTGAGCATTTTCTCATATGCCTGTTGGCCATCTATAGCTCTTCTTTGGAGAAATGTCTCTTTAGGTCTTCTGCCCATTCTTGATTAGATTGTTATTAATATATGAGTTTTAGAGCTGTTTGTATATTTTGGAAATTAATCCTTTGTCAGTTGCATTGTTAGCAAATATGTTCTTCCATTCTGTAGGTTGTCTTTTCAGTTTGTTGACAATTTCCTTTGCTGTGCAATGTCTGCTTAATTTTGAGTCATAATACACAATGAACTTTGCCACTGCCCCTTGCCAATTTATATTATTGACTGATTTCATAGGCCTTTACTGTAAGTCATGTTGTGCAGAAAGTGATTTGGGGAAGTGGAAAACAGAAAGTACTTTTGAGTGAAAGAGACATAGGCTCAGATCACAAGAAGTCTATGGACCCCAATTTTTTCCTCTGTAGAATTGATTTCTTTCTTCCATTCTCACCAATCATCTGGGTTGCGATGGTTACCGAAAGGGTAGGAGCGGCCAGCCTGACAAAGAGAAAGATTTCAATTCACCATGTCCTCACACTGTACAAGTTTTCCTGAACATTTCATAATGCAGTTTAGTTCCCACAATGACAAGAATCGACATATACTTATTTTTCATCCATTAAAAATTTTATTCTTATGAAAGACAGCAAAAGTACTGTGTCTCTTAGACTTCAGGGAAAACTGTGAGAAATTACTTTCTTTTTAAGAGAACTGCTTGATGTAAGAAGAGCACAGTGAATTTTCCTCGTGATTCTCAAATCACACAGAGCTGGAATACATCTCAGCAATTTTACTCCTGAATCATTTTCATCAGCTGTGCTGTGCAGTGCTTAGTTCCTCAGTCATGTCTGACTCTTTGTGACCCCATGGACTGTAGCCCGCCAGCCTCCTCTGTCCATGAGATTCTCCAGGCAAGAATACTGGAGTGGGTTGCCATGCCCTCCTCCAGGGGATCTGCCCAACCTAGGGATCAAACCCAGGTCTCTCACATTGCAGGTGGGCTCTTTACTGTCTGAAGCCCAAGAATACCAGGGGAGCCCAAGAATACTGGAGAGGGTAGCCTCTCCTTCTCTGGGGGAACTTCCTAACTCAGGAATCATGAACTGGGGTCTCCTGCATTGCAGGCAGATTCTTTACCAGCTGAGCCACGCTAGAAGCCCTTACATCTACTAACATATTTTATATTGTAAAATTTTAAACTTTTTCAAACATACAAAAAAGTTAAGGGAATCATTTAGTGAACCCTATCAAGCATCATCTAGTGTTAAGAATTAACGAGTGCATTTATAAACCTGTTTCACAGTAGACATTATTTCATGACCACATAAGTGTCTCAATAATGTTTCTGAAGCCTTGAAACAACATCAAGCATACTAGTCCTGAAGATTTCTTTTTAAGAAAGTAAAAAAGTACTCATCTGATATGCAGATGACACTACCCTTATGGCAGAAAGAGAAGAAAAGCTAAAGAGCCTCTTGATGAAAGTGAAAGAGGAGAGTGAAAAAATTGGCTTAAACCTCAACATTCAGAAAACTAAGATATGGCATCTAGTCCCATCGCTTCATGGCAAATAGATGGGGAAACAGTGGAAACAGCGAGAGACTTTATTTTGGGGGGCTCCAAAATCACTGCAGATGGTGACTGCAGCCATGAAATTAAAAGACACTTACTCCTTGGAAGAAAACTTATGACCAACCTAGACAGCATATTAAGAAGCAGAGACATTACTTTGCCAACAAAGGTCCGTCTAGTCAAGGCTATGGTTTTACCAGTAGTCATGTATGGATGTGAGAGTTGGACTATAAAGAAGGTTGAGCAGAATGGATGCTTTTGAACTGTGGTGTTGGAGAAGACTCTTGAGAGTCCCTTGGACTGCAAGGAGATCCAACCAGTCCATCCTAAAGGAAATCAGTCCTGTTTATTCATTGGAAGGGCTGATATTGAAGCTGAAACTCCAATACTTTGGCCACCTGATGCAAAGACTGACTCATTTGAAAAGACCCTGATGCTGGAAAAATTGAAGGCGGGAGGAGAAGGGGACTACAGAGGATGAGATGGTTGGATGGTATCACCGACTCAATGGACATGAGTTTGAGTAAACTCCAGGAGTTGGTGATGGACAGGGAGGCCTGTGTGCTACAGTCCATGGGGTCGTAAAGAGCAACTGAACTGATACTGATACTGAAAAAAGTACAGGATAAGACATAAATACAACTGAATTTGGAATGTTATTTGTACCTTAGAATATGATAAGGTATCTTCTATAAGAAAACAAAAATTCTCTTTTTAAAAGAAAACATCCCCATTTCTGATTTGCAGATTTTTCTTGTAAAGAAGGGCTAAAAATTTCTTTCTATGATGTAAAATCTTGTTTGGTTTTTCTTTTTGAGAAATTATATTTTTGACTTGTTGAACATTTTCTATAAAATGAAAAATGATTACATAATAGTAGATGTTAATTATATAAAAATAAGACTTTTATATATATACATATATGCCATCTGAAGTCACATGGTCTGAGACAAGCACTTTTCCTGGCTTCATGGTTCATGTCACTACATGTTCTTTTTCTCTGGCACTGTAAAAAAGGATGACCATTTTTTTTTCTTCCATCTTCCTCCTACCCAGTAACCAATGGTGACAAACTGGTAGGATAGTGTTCCATATACCATACAGGGTGTATACAAAATTAATGAGCTGTTAATACTTTTAATGATTTGAACAAGGCAAGCATAATGCATTTATTTGGTCCAAAAATGAAGCCACATTAAAAGGCATCCTGGTGAAAACTCCCCATCCTGGCCTTTTCTGCCTCACCCCAGGGGATAACAGATTTGTGCTAAGTCACATCAGTCGTGTCTGACTCTTTGAAGCTCCATGCCAGGCTTGCTGTCCATGGGATTCTCCAGGCAGGAATACTGGAGTGGGTTGCCACGCCCTTCGGTGTCTTATGTAACCTCCCATAATTTGTTTATGCATAAACACATAACTGCAGCCATGAAATTAAAAGACGCTTACTCCTTGGAAGAAAGTTATGACCAACCTAGATAGCATATTGAAAAGCAGAGACATTACTTTGCTAACTAAGGTCCGTCTGGTCAAGGCTATGGTTTTTCCTGTGGTCATGTATGGATGTGAGAGTTGGACTGTGAAGAAAGCTGAGCGCCAAAGAATTGATGCTTTTGAACTGTGGTGTTCGAGAAGACTCTTGAGAGTCCCTTGGACTGCAAGGAGATCCAACCAGTCCATCCTAAAGGAGATCAGCCCTGGGATTTCTTTGGAAGGAATGATGCTGAAGCAGAAGCTCCAGTACTTTGGCCACTTCATGAGAAGAGTTGACTCATTGGAAAAGACTCTGATGCTGGGAGGGATTGGGGGCAGGAGGAGAAGGGGACAACAGAGGATGAGATGGCTGGATGGCATCACGGACTCGATGGACGTGAGACTGACTGAACTCTGGGAGTTGGTGATGGACAGGGAGGCCTGGCGTGCTGTGATTCATGGGGTCGCAAAGAGTCAGACACGACTGAGCGACTGAACTGAACTGAACTGAAACACATAATATATACTGTTATCTTTCTACTGTTGAAAAACACAAAAGTTAGGTTACTTACACAATATGCATCTGCCTTTTTCCACCTACCAATATGACTAGGAGATCTCTTCACATTGTGTATGGATGTCTCTCTCTCTCGCCCTCTCTTTTTTGGTCACATAGTGTGACATGTGGGATCTTAGTCCCCTGAGCAGGGATTGAACGCTTGGCCCCTGTAAGAAAAGCATGGAGTGCTAACCGCTGGACATGTAGGGCAATCCCAAGATCTCTCTCTCTGTCTCTTTAAATAGTTGCATCCCACTGCAGCTGTATAGACTCCTCAGAATTTCTTTAACTAGTCTCCCGTTGAAGATATCTGGGTTGTTTACGATATTTTACTATGACAAACACTGCAGTAAGTATACCCTTGTGTGTTTGTTATTTTGTGTGTGTGCATATATATCTGCAGGGTAAATTCCTAGGAGTGGAATTGTGGTCACAGATTAACTCTGATAGCTATTCCTTACCTGCCTTCTCTAGTGGTTCTTCCAGGGTACATTCCCCCTGGCAAAACTGAGTTCTTGTTCTCCTGTAGTTTCAGTAACACTGTGTGTGTTATTCAACTTTTGTAATTTTGCCATTATGATCGGTGAAAAAAGGTGATCCCTCGTGGTTTTAATTTGCAGCTCTCTTACTACCAGAGAGAATGCAACTACAGCAGGTAGTCTTTTCAGGTTGGCTTTTCAGTTAGTAATAAGCATTTAAGGCTCCTCCGTGTCTTTTCATGAGTGGGTAGCTCGTTGCTTTTTGGCGCTGAATAACGCTCCGCTGTCTAGGAACCACAGAGTATCCGTCCACCTACTGACGGACAGCTTTTTTTTTTTTAATGAGACTGACGTGCTGCCTTCTGTGCTAAGGAGGCAAATAGGACATCATTTTTAATTTTAAAAAATATATATTGGATGTGCCTCTTGGCTTGTGGGATTTTAGTTCCCTTACCAGGGATTGAACCAATGGCAACCCAGTCCAGTATTCTTGCCTGAGATAATCCCACAGACAGAGGAACCTTGCGTGCTATAGTCCATGGGGTCGCAGAGTTGGACACAGCTGAGCAATTGAGCACACACACAACTGGGTAAATACCACAGAGTGTGATTGGTGGATTTCATGATAAAAGGATGATTAATTTTGTAAGAAACGGTCAGACTGCGTTCTACGGTGCTATACCATTTTGCATTCCGCCAGCAATGAATGAGAGAGTCCCTGTTGCACTGGTTTATCCTCTGGAACTATATTCAGTGGAGGTTGTTTAAGGGTATTTTCCCATCATTTTCTAAGCTAAACTAACAATTCTTATGAAAGCAGTTTTGTTAGATTACATTTTCTTTGAACAATAAATTTTCATTTAGTTCTTCTAGCTTATTTGCATAGTTCTCTTTAATTTTCTTTCTCTGCAATTAATTCTCCTTTATCATTTCTTATTTTACATTTGAGCAGGCTTTTATTTCTCTTAGATTATTTAAAAGGCATAAGTTCTTGGATTTTTAAGATAGCTCTCATACTTGTATGTTTGTTAAAGTTTTGTTTCTTTTTTTATTAATTCCTTTCTTCTTTCCTTGAATTTTTAAAAGCTTTTTCTAATTTCTTTAACTTCAGCTTCAGCTTAGACATTCAAAAATTAATTTTTGTTAGTTAAAAAATTATGTTAGACTACTTTTTATTTAAAGTAATTTTTACTGGAATATAATCGCTGTACAATGTTGTGTTAGTTTCTGCTACACAGCAAAATGAATCAGCTATATTACATATATCCCCTGTTTCTTTTAGATTTCCTTCCCATTTGGGTCATCTTAGAGCACTGAGTAGAGTTCCCTGTGATAATCAGTAGCTTCTCATTAGCTATCTATTTTATACATAATAGTATATATATGTCATTGCCAACCTTCCAGTCCAGCCCCCCTCCCCCACCTTGGTACCCATAAATTTGTTCTCTACATCTGTGTTAGACTAAATATTTTTGTCTAATGCTTTCGTTAGTTTTCATTGCTCCTTGTTTCAAAGTTGTCACTTTCTATATAATGTGCAAATTTATTTTGTGTTAACTCTAAATATTTATGAAGTATTTTTAAACAGTTCCCAGATGGTAGTGTTTTCAGTTTTTCCAGCTTTAATGAGATATAATTGATACATAGCATGGAATAATTTTAAGGTTGCAACGTGATGATTTGATCCTTGTGTGTATGGTAAAACAATAACCACAGCAGTTAGTTAACATCTCCACTGCTTCCCAAAATTACAATTTAAAAATTTTATTTTATTGAAGTATAGTTGATTTACAGTGTTGTATTAATTTCTGTTCTATAGAAAAGTGAGTCGGTGATAAATATATATTCTTTTTCATATTCTTTCCCATTATGGTTTTTCACAGGATATTGAATACAGTTCCCTGTGTGTGCTGTCTTCTTAAAATGAAATGAGAATTCTTTCCTATTTTCTCTAATCTGGAATTATATCAGAATTTTGTCTACTGACTTTGACCTTGTACTTAAGGCCCCAAATGTCAAGTGGTCTTAAACTGTTGAGGGTGCCTGATGTGGGAAGAACTGAATGGAAAATGCTTTTAGAAAAGACAAGTCATCAGTGTGGTCCTTGTGGTACCTGATCTTTTTGATACAGATAGAAACCCCCCCCCCACCCAATACTGCAGTTTGGGAGGGTGTGCAATAAGGCAGCTTCCTCTTCTCAGAAATAAACAGAAAGAAGAAACGGAGCGGTGTTATCTGCTCCGTGCATGACTGCACTCTCTCTGAAATTCTGTTTCTCTGCTAGAATGTTTGACACACACACATGGTCTCTCTCATCTTTTTTTATTTTATTTTATTAATTTATTTATATTTGGTTGCCCTGGGTCTTTGTTGCTTTGCTTGGGTTTTCTCTACTTGCAACGAGTGGGGGCTACTCTTGGTGGCAGCGTGAGGGCTTCTCGTTGTGGTGGCTTCTCTTGCTGTGGAGCAGGGGCTTCAGGAGTTGTGGCCCACGGGCTTAATTGCTCCAAGGCATGGGGAATCTTCCTGGATCAGGGATCAAACCCATGTCCCCTGCATTGGCAGGCGAATTCTTATCCACTCTACCACCAGGCAAGTCCACATGCTCTCATCTTTTAAGAGCCCATGGTCAAGTTTGGCCTCTGTCTCATAGGTCATTAAATAGCAACAGATTCTAGGAAGAGCAGAGTCTTTCTCTCTGCTTTATTTAAACTAAGAGAGTTATTCTCCAACTTGGGAGCAGATTTGTGTTTCTGAAATGAAGTCTCATATTCGCCCAACCTTAAATATCAGGTCATATGTAATAGGGGCATGAGAAATACAGAGTTAATTTCCTAGTTAGGGAAGGTCTTACTTAATCAGGTCATAGAGTTATTTTTGAAAGAGGGCAAACCATGGGACTTAGTTACTCCTGGTGATGTCTGATGTCTCTGAGAATAAAATGTGAAGTCTTATCTTGGCTCTTCAGTTAATCGGCACTGACTGTCCCCATTGCTCCAGGCACATCATCGTTCTCTGTCCCATGCAGCACATACCCTTCTTTCCATCCCATTTGCCTGAAAGGTTTATGCACGACTGGCTCCTTTCTGACACTCAGGTCTCTGCACAAATGCACCCCTTGACCACCCTTTCCCGGCTTTGCCTCAGGCTCCATGGGATTTTTTCTGTCCACCTGATGCTTTTATCCCCACGTCAGAACCATGGAGGAATAACTAAATAAAGGGGCTCACAGGATGGCTAAACTGTACCAGCCTTTGTTTTCCATCCTGGGAGCAGCAAGCCAGTCTGCTCATTGCAAAGTTTTGAAATAAGTATTTTGTTGCACAGTACAGCATTACTGATAGCTTATCTTATTATTATTATTTTGGCTGTGACACGCAGCATGTGGGATCTTAGTTCTCCAACTAGGGGTCAAACCTGTGTCTCCTGCATTGGAAGTGCAAAGTCTTAACCACTGAACCACCAGGGAAGACCAATAGCTTATCTTTTGACCTACAAAATGGCAGGTTCATATGATGGAGCCTAATAATTGGGTATGTTGGGGCTCTCCTTTTAAATATTTTTCATCAATGTTCCTGCACAGAACAAAGCTCTTCCTTCTTCCCACCCAGGTGTGTTTTTCTCCCAAAGTTTACTCCCTCTCCAAATTTCAGACCATTTCTTTTCTTACCCCCCACAAACCAACTTTCTGTATTCGGTCTGGCTAATCTCCGGCAGCTATCAGGTAGGAAGCAGTCAGAAACCATCTGCATTCATATGAGGAAGAGTTGATAGCTCTTCACTCTTGCTGGAAGTATTGACATTTAAAAAAGATTTTTGGTTACCTGGGTGAATCTTCAATTGACATGACTGAAGACACTTTAACAAAGTGAAATGGAACAGTTGAAGATGGGTAGCTATATTTGTCTGGGTATTTTTTTTCCTATTGCACATGACAGAAAATTGAAAAGTGGCTTAAAAAGTATGTATTTATGTGTAATGAGAAGACTTTATTTCTTATTTTATTTTTTAAATTTTGGCCACATTGAGCTCCCCAACCAGGGATTGGGCCTTTACCACCTGCAGTGGAAGGGCAGAGTCTGAACCACTGGACGACCAGGGAATCCCCTGCACTGAGGAGTCTCAAACAAAGTGATAGAGATGGGATTTCTGCCCCCACCCCTCTACACAGACACCTGAAACAAGGGAAAAGTTGGACAAAATGGGTACAACAGTGGGTTTTTAAGATTTTGAATTTCAAGCAGTGAAAAACAATGATCTCAGAGGGATAGAGAACATATGAGATAAGCCCTTCAAACATGCCAGTTTACTGCCTGGAGAGAGTTTCCAGGTTGTGGCCAGGGAGGATGAACAGGAGGAGCCCAGCTGACCTCAAATTGAGGAGGTGGACTTGGGGGTCAAAGGAGAAGAAACAGCTAGAATGTGAGGGTAGAGTCCTACATGGGCATGTGGGAAAACCATCCAAGGCAGGGAAAGAACCACCCAGAAGGATGAGAGGGAACAAAGCTCAGCACACACACAAGGCTGACGAGAGCTCCTGGCTCAGAAACTAGAAGGAAAACGGAATAGTTTCTGGGTATTAGGTAAAGTACTCGAAACAGTTTGCCTTATGGCAGAAAGTGAAGAAAAACTAAAGAGCCTCTGATGAAAGTGAAAGAGGAGAGTGGAAAAGTTGGCTTAAAGCTCGACATTCAGAAAACTAAGATCATGGCATCTGGTCCCATCCTTCATGGCAAATAGATGAGGAAACAGGGGCTGACTTTGTTTTTTTGGGGGCTCCAAAATCACTGCAGATGGTGATTACAGCCATGAAATTGAAAGACACTTACTCCTTGGAAGGAAAGTTGTGACCAACCTAGACAGCATATTAAAAAGTGGAGACATTACTTTGCCAACAAAGGTCCATCTAGTCAAGGCTATGGTTTTTCCAGTAGTCATGTATGGATGTAAGTAAGAGTTGGACTATAAAGGAAGCTGAGCACAGAAGAATTGATGCTTTTGAACTGTGGTGTTGGAAAAGACTCTTGAGAGTCCCTTGGACTGCATGGAGATCCAACCAGTCCATCCTAAAGGAAATCAGTCCTGGGTGTTCATTGGAAGGACTGATATTGAAGCTGAAGCTCCAATAATTTGGCCACCTGATGCGAAGAGCTGACTCATTTGAAAAGACCCTGATGTTGGGAAAGACTGAAGGCAGGAGGAGAAGGGGACGACAGAGGATGAGATGGTTGGATGGCATCACCGACTCAATAGACATGAGTTTGAGTAAACTCCGGGAGTTGGTGATGGACAGGGAGGCCTGATGTGCTGTGGTTCATGGGGTTGCAAAGAGTCGCACACAACTGAGTGCATGAACTGAACTGAACTGAACTGATATAACATATAATAGTGTTAATTATATTTACCATAAAAAATAAATAGGGCTTCCCTTGTGGCTCAGGTGGTAAAGCGTCTGCCTACAATGTGGGAGACCTGGGTTCAATCCCTGGGTTGGGAAGTTCCCCTGGAGAAGGAAATGGCAACCCACTCCAGTATTCTTGGCTGGAAAATCCCATGGACGGAGGAGTCCAGTAGGCTACAGTCCATGAGGTCACAAAGAGTCAGACACGACTGAGCCACTTCACTTCATATTTACCATATTGTACATTATGCCACTAGTACTTATTTATCTTACGATTGGGAGTTTGTACCTTTGGTCACCTTCATCCAACAACACTTCCTTCCACCCTCCACCTCTGGTAACCACAAAACTGACCTCTTTTTCTGTAAGTTTATTTATCTGTTGGTTTTTGAAGTGTGTTTGGCCTACAACACTGTGTTTGTTTCTGTTACATAGTAATTTGATATTTCTGTACATTTCAAACTGATCACCATGATGTCTAGTTACAAATACGTCACCATGCAGAGATATTCCTTAGTTGCTGACTACACTCCCCACACTGCACATTTCACTTCTATGACTCATTTATTTTGCGACTGGAAGTCTCTATCTCCCTTGCCCCTCCCTCTGGCAACCCTGTTTGTTTTCTGTATCTGTAACCATTTCTGTTTGGTTATATCGGTTCATGTGTTTTGTTTTTGATTCTACCTATAAGTAAAATCATATAGCGCTTGTCTTTTTCTGTCTGACTTATTTCACTTAGCATAATACATCCTCTGGGTCCATCCATGTTGCAAATAGCAAGATTTCATTCTTTTTTATGGCTGAGGAGTATTCCATTACATATATGTATGTATGTGTGTGTGTGTGTGTCATGTCATCTTTATCCATTCATCTGTTGATGGACACGTAGGTTGTGTCCATATTTTGACTATTGTAAAGAATGCTGCAAATGAGTATAGAGGTGCATTTATCTTTTTTGATTAATGTTTTTGTTTTCTTTGTATATATAGCCAACAGTGGATTTGCTGGATTACATGGTAGCTTTAGTTCTAATTTTTTGATGAATCTCCATTACTGTTTTCCATAGTTTATATTCCAGTTTACATTCCCACCAAGTGTATGAGGGTTTCCTTTCTCTACATCCTCACCAACACACTTCTTATCTTTTGGAAAACAGTCCTTCTGACAGGTGTGAGGTGTTTTGGTCAGTGTGGCTGGCCCCTGGTCTGGTTGGTGGCTTTGTGTGGTGGCTGCTGGCTACTGGTGCATGGGGTTGGGTCATGAGGTCGCTGACTGTGGAGCCCTGGGGTGTCCTGGGGCTACTGCTGGCCCACTGTGCGCAGAGCCGGGCTCAGGTGTGGGTGGTTGCAGCGCTGGGAGCTCTGGAACTTGTGTCACCCTGCTGGTGCACAGGGCCGGCTCCTGATGTGGCTGGCTGAGGGGTCCAGTGCCTCGGAGCTGCTCTTGGCCTGCTGGGGAGGGGGCCCAGGGTGTCTGGCTGCAGGGCCCTGGGGTCCTGGAGCTGGTGTCAGCCTGCTGATATGGGGGGCCAGTTCCTCACGCAGCTGGAGCTGCAGGATCCTTATCTCCCAAAGCTGATGGGTGGGGCGGGATCCCAAGGGGGCTGGTTAAGGGGCCCAGGGCGTCCTGGGTCTGGTGCTGGCCTCTTGTGGTTGGACTGGCTCCTGGAGTGGCAGGCTGTTGGGCTGTGGTGGTTGTGGGGCTGGTGTCCCCTCACTGGTGGGTGAGGCCAGCTCCTGGAGCCGGTGCTAGTCTGCTGGTGGGTGGTGCTGGGCCTGGACGGCTGGCTATGGGGCCCAGTGGTTCCCTGGATTGGTGCCATTGACCTGGTGTGCCATGGGCCCTCTGGGGGCAGGGCCAGGTCCCAGGTGGCTGTGAGCTCAGAGGGTCTTCAGGCACCCAGACTGCTGCTGGGTGGGGCTGTATTAGGGCCCGGTTAGACGCTTGACCTGAGGCATCCCCATTCTGGTACAGATCAGCTTGGAGCTAAAAAGGTAGCAAGATGAATAGGAATGCCACCTGCTGGCACTAGTGTCAATGTGGTAGAATGGGCCCCCCAAAATGGCCATGCCAGTGTCTGTGTCCCCATGGCCTCCTGCCTCTCAGGGAGGCCCTCCAAGATCAGCAGGTGGGGCCGACCCAGGCTCCTTCCACGTTCCTGCTTCTGCCCTGGATCCCAGGATGAGTGAGATTCTTTGTGCACCCTGTAAGAGTGGAGGCTCTGTTTCCCTGTGTGTCTCCCAGAAGTAAGCCCTGCTGACCTTCAAGGCCAAGTGTTCTGGGGGCTTGTCTTCTTGGTGAAGGACCCCTGTCCCGGGGAACCCATTGTGGGGCTTAAACCCTTTGCTCCTTGGGGAGAACTTCTGCAATTGTAGTTATTCTCCTGTTTGTGGGTCACCCACCTGGGAGTGTGGGACATGGGACTTAACTATACTGTGTTTCCAGCCCTCCTAGCCATCTCATTGTGGTTTCTTCTTTTTTTTCCTTAAATAGGATTGTGCTTTTATTTATTCTTATTGCTGTGCATGGGCTTTAGAAAACGTGGGCTTCAGTAGTTACCGCACGTGAACTCCGTGGTTGCAGCTCACAGGCTATAGAGCGTGGGCTCGGTAGTTGCGGCACATGGGCTTGGTTGCCCTGAGGCACGTGGGATCTTCCTGGACTGGGGATTGAATCCGTGTTTCCTGCATTGACAGGGGGATTCTTTACTACAGGACCACCAGGGAAGTCCCTTCTCTCTGTCTTTGGTTGTGGCAGATCTTGTGTGTTAGATTCCAGTCTTCCTCATCAACAGCTGCTCTGTAAATCGTTGTGATGTTGGTGGAGGAGGTGAACTCAAAGTCTTCCTACTTCCTGTCCTGGCCATTCCCTCCCCAGTTTGTTTTCAATAAATATATTGGAACTTTAGCAGGGCTTCTCTGGTGGCTCAGATGGTAAAAAATCTCTGCCTGCAATGCAAGAGACCAGGGTTTGATCCTTGGGTCAAGAAGATCCCCTGGAGAAGGAAATGGCAACCCATTCCAGTATTCTTGCCTGGAGAATTCCATGGACAGAGGAGCCTGGTGGGCTTATAGTCCATGGGGTAGCAGAGTCAGACATGACTGAGCAACTAACACACACACACACACACACACACACACACATTGGAACTTTAAAAACAAATTCAAGTTACAGTTTCAGTTTAGTTCAGTCACTCTGTCGTGTCTGACTCTTTGTGATTCCATGGACTGCGGCATATCCCTGTCCATCACCAACTCCTGGAGTTTACTCAGACTCATGTCCATCGAGTTGGTGATGCCATCCAACCATCTCATCCTCTGTCACCCCATTCTCCTCTCACCTTCAATCTTTCCCAGCATCAGGGTCTTTTCTAATGAGTCAGTTCTTCACATCAGATGACCAAAGTATGGAAGTTTCAGCTTCAGCACCAGTCTTTCCAATGAATATTGGAATATAAGATACAGTTTATTAATCTGCAAATGTCTGGAAGCATTGGAACAATTTTTTGAGATTTGTGACAATTTGAAAAAACTTTGAGACAAATAAATCCTGCAGCATAGAAATAACAAGTGCTCTTGCCCATGGGATGGAAAATCCCATGGACGGAGGAGCCTCGTGGGCTGCAGTCCATGGGGTCACTGGGAATTGGACACGACTGAGTGACTTCACTTTCACTTTTCACTTTCATGCATTAGAGAAGGAAATGGCAACCCACTCCAGTGTTCTTGCCTGGAGAATCCCAGGGACGGCGGAGCCTTTTGGGCTGCCATCTATGGGGTCGCACAGAGTCGGACACGACTGAAGCGACTTAGCAGTAGCAGCAGCAGCAGAAATAACAAAGAAAAAGAAAGAAAAATTTAGGTATGTTATGAATGCATAAAACATATATAGATGGTAGTCATCCTTATAAAAACTGAGTGATATTTCATATAAAATTAATAGCATGTTGGTTTTCTTACTGTTTTATAACTTTGGTTTCAAAGAATTATATTCCTGTACAGTATGCCTCTCTCTCTCATAATTTGAGAAACTGCCTATCAGCTATCAGCACAGGTGAAAGGTTTTTAAAAATTATAACAAGGCTTTCCTGGTGGCTCAGTGATAAAGAATCTACCTGTTAATGCAGGAGACACGGGTTCGATCCCTGGTCTGGGAAGATCCCACATGCCTTAGAGCAACTAAGTGACAAAGCCACAAGTATTGAGTCGGTGCTCTAGAGCCTGGGAACTGCAACTACTGGAGCCCGTGTGCCTAGAGCCCGTGCTCCACAGCAAGAGAAGCTATCCCAGTGAGAAGCCTGCTTGCCGAAGCCGGAGAGTAGCCCCCGCTCACCGCAACTAGAGAAAAGCCCGAGCAGCAACCAAGACCCAGCACAGCCACAATACATCAACAAATCAATTTTAAAATATAACAACGTTTCCAATACTGTATTAAGAATAGGACTGTAATACTGTGGGCCATAAAAATGCTATAATGATTCATTCGTTAGTGTATACGCTGAATTACCATAAAGCAATCACACTGATCACACTAGGTGACTGTAAAGCATATTGTGGCTTCTTCATTATCAAGGCCTGAATTGTTATATCTGTAAATAAATGCGATTCCACTTTCACATTACCTCTTCATTTTTGATGTCAAGTGTTAGTAACACATATAACATCTATAGTGTTTTGTACCAAACAAAGCAGCATTGATGGTATACTGGCAGATGGACCATTCATCTCATAAACAGATGATGTAACTTTAAGGTGTTCACACAGTCAGTACCATAAGTGCATTTTCTCTTCCTTAAGGCTTTCTTAATAACATTTTCATTTCTCTAGCTTCTTCTATTATAAGAATACAGTATATAATATGCATAACATACACAATATGCATTGATCAACCCTGTGTTTTTGGTAAGGTTTCTGGTCAACAATAGGCTATTAGTAGCTAAGTTTTTGAGCAGCCTGAAAGTATATGAGATTTCCAACTATATGGGATAGTGGGGTAGTGGGTGGTGGAGGGTTGGCACGCCTGGCAAGGTTCACCTGTGATTTTCTTCTCCTGTCATTTCCTTGTCTGGCTTCTTTTTTTTTTTGGAGATTTTTTGATGTGGATCATTTGTAAAGTCTTTATTGAATTTGTTACAATATCGCTTCTGCCGTATGTTTGGTTTCTTTGGTTGACATGTGGGATCTTAGCTCTCTGACTAGAGATTTAACCTGCATCCTCTGCATTGGAAGGAGAAGTCTTGACCACTGGACCACCAGGGAAATCCCTCCTTGTCTGGCTTTGATATCAGAGTAATGCTGACCTCATAATGAGTTTGGAAGTGTTTCCTCCTATTTTTTGGAAGTGTTTGAGAAAAATTGGTGTTAATTCTTCTTTAAGTGTTTGTAGAATTCACCGGGGAAGGCATCTGGTACTAGACCTTTCTCTATTGGGAGAAAGATCTAGTTTTATTTTTTAGTTGTTTCTTATTGGAATATAGTTGCTTTACAATGTTGTGTTAGTTTCTGCTGTATGTTGGGAGGTTTCTGATTACTGATTTTAATTAATAACCTTTCTCATCATTGGTGTGTTCAGATCTTCTATTTCTTTTCTTTTTTAATAATACATTTACTTATTTATTTTATTTATTTGGTTGTGCTGGGTCCTTGCTGCTGTAGAGAAGCTTTCTCTACTTGCAGGGAGCAAGAACTACTCTCCATTGCTGTGGCTTCCCTTGTTGCAGAGCACAGGCTCTAGGCACATGGACTTCAGCAGCTGCAGCTCACGGGCTCCAGAGTGTCGGGTCAGTAGTTCCGGCACGCCGGCTTGGTTGCTCCGTGACATGTGGAATCTTCCCAGACTGGGGATTGAACCCGTGTCCCCTGCACTGGTAGGTGGACTCCCATCCACTGCACTACCAGGCAAGTCCAGATCTTCTGTTTCTAAATCACTCAGGGTATAGTTGAATGGGCTTCCCAGGTGGCTCAGCGGTAGAAAATCTGCCTGCCAATGCAGGAGACCCGGGTCCGATCCCTGGGTCTGGAAGATCCCCTGGAGGAAGGTATGGAAATCCATTCCAGTATTCTTGCCTGGAGAATCTCATGGACAGAGGAGCCTGGCAGGCTATAGTCCACAGGGTCAAAAGAGTTGGACATGACTGAATTGACTTAGTATGAACGCATGCATAGTTGAATATAGAAATTTCTAGACTTCACCCCATACTTAGAATCTTCAGAGAATGGTCTGGTAATCTGTTCTTTTAAAAAGTCCCCCAGAATTTCCTTACCATCAATCAAGTTTGGGAAATCACTGAGACGGTTCTCTTTTATCCAGAATGATGAAGTCCTCACTTCATCAGACAGTTTGCCAGTGGTTGTGTGCACCGTCAGGCCTGGGCGTGGCGTCCTCATGGGATAAACCTGTGCAGGGCTGCAGCTCTGCCTGTTTCATAAACAGATTCAGATCCACCATGTCTCCCGAGGCTGAGAAAAAAAATTCTGTTAAATAAAAGGAAAACCTTGCCAAAGATCTCTGTAAAGTTTAAATGATCTGTGTACCTACACTACTTAAAGCTGCCCCGCCCGGCCCTAAGAGTGAAACCCAGCCTTCCCATGGTCCTGCAAGCACATCCTGACTTTCCTGGCTTGGCTGGTGCCTCCCTCCCCCAGCTCTCTCCTCTGGTCTGCTCCCAGGTCCCACACATGCCAGCCTCCTGGACACCTGGCGCCTTTGTTCTGCTGTTTTCTCTGCCTGGTCTGTGTTTCCCTGTAATCTCTCTCTCTCTCTCTCTTTAGTGGCTTAAAATAAATTTAGTCTCTTAGGGTTCTTGAGGCCAGAAGTCAAAGGTTAAGGGATTTCCATTCTTCTGGAGGCTTCAAGGGAGAAGATTTTCTTGACTTTTCAGCTTCAAGAGGCTGTCCAATTCCTTGGCTTGTGGCCACCCCCTCAAAGGCCCCTGACCTCTGCTTCTGCCCTCACCTCTCTGACTCTGACCTTCCTACTCTCAGAAGGACCCGGTGATGACACTGGGTCACCTGGGTGGCCCAGGACCTTCTCACATCCGGAGCTTCTAGCTCGGTCACACCTGCACAGTCTCTCCACCCTTCGAGGGTGAATCCCACAGGTTAAATCAGGATGAGGATGCAGGACCTCTTTGGGAATCCTTACTCAGTCGGGCACAGTGGTTGCCTCCACGGCTTGCACTGCACCCCCAACCTCCCCCCAGGAGCTCCCAGCCCTGAAAGGCTTCACACTGGGCTCCTCGGATCCCAGTCTCAGGCCACGTGGCATCTCAGAGCGGCGCCTCCGCAACTCTGCGGCGCCCTCGCCGGGGTCACACTCTGCGCTCTGCCTGCATGGGGGCTTTCACCGTGGTCCCCCCTCCGTGTCTCCTTATTTTTCATGTAGCCGTTTAATGCTGTGTATTGAGCACCCGTGTCAGGCCCTGTTGCAGACGCTCAGGACCATTGGCGAGTAAAGCGGAAGCGCCAGGCCTCAGGGCCTGGTCTGGATTGTCAGGTGTCCAGCGACTTCCTCCAAGTCCCCACTGCCCATCCCGCAGGCTCCTTCCTGTTTCAGTTAGGAGTCGCTCAGGCAGGTGTTGGATGAATTCCCAGAAGAGCCACCAGGGGGCACTCATGCCCCACGTTTGTGGCCAAACACGAGATGGAAAAAAACGATATACGGTAGTGACACCTCCAGTTTACATCAGGAAAGGGGATGTGAATGAACCTCCTGTTATGAATGACCGCAGAAGGGATTTGTAAGCCATTAGGGAAAAGAGGCCACCCGGTGTGTGATCAAGCGGAACAAGTGCGGTTTGGCTGCCTGGGCTGGGCCCGAGGACCTGGTTCCCTTTGATATCAGTTTCCTTAGTTCTTGCCCAGGGATGTTTGTTCGCTGCCAGGGAGCCCTGTAAGCCCTCCAGAGCACTGGGACTTCGGGATGGTGATGGACAGGCTGATGTGTTTTCTGAAACGCCAGGAAGAGGCACGGGGGACTAGAAACCCTTTACGTTTGTTTGTCTACTTGAGCTGATGGCCTCCAGGGAGGGAGGATGTGAAGCCCGGGAACCTGAAGGCAGGGCTGGCAAAGCGACCCTCCCACCCCCACGCCCCACCACCCCAGCAGCGATGCCGGTGGGAACCGTGGTCAAGCTGAGGAGCAGGTGCTGTTCCTGTGATGCTCAGTGTAACATCATGTCATGGTGTGTAGGGAGGGGTGGTTTAGGGAGATGATTATGCCCTTTGACTTGCATCCAGACATAATTTAGTGTTCTAAGCTTAAATGAGATTGAGTCTCTGGCAGACTAAGAGCTGAAAATAAAAAGTCCATCCAGAGAGCTAGACTTTGCAGCAATGTTCCCTGGGGAGGGCTCAAGGGAGCGAGTTAATGGGGGGAGTTAACATGGGAGTTAACGTGGGAAGCACCAGGCGTCTATTTGAAACTGGAAAATGCTTTGAGGTGTCAAGGTGCTTTGTAGGACGACACAGCTCTCTCTGCCAAAGGCTGCTGCTTTGGGGATTCCTAACATCTTAGAAGATATTGGATGCTTGGGAAGAAGAAAGGGGTACGGTTTTAGCAAAAGGATTCAGAGACAAAAGTCATAGCTTTTTCCTTGTTTACCTGTGTTTTCTAAGGAGCCCAGGTGTCACTTGGGATCCTGTTCAGCCTCTGACTCAGCAGGTCTGGGGTGGCCCGAGGGTCTGCATTTCTCAGTAGCTCCCAGCGATTCTGAGTCTGTGGTTCTTGGACCACACTTAGTGCTGAGGCGCAGCGAGGAGGGCTAGGGAGATGATTTCACAAAGGATGCTGGCCAACCTCACTCCACTGGGCATCTGCCCTTTTAATCCCCTTCTTTCATTCAAAAATATTGAGTGCCTACCACATGTCCCAGGGACTGGAGGGGAATGGTGAGTAAACTTGCACTTGACCCCCAAGTTGTTGGGGTTATTATTTTCATTTGGGAGACACAAAATCACTGAGACAGGCGATTGCTAGCTTTCAAGGCCACAAGCAACAAAGCGCAGCAGAGGGCTGTGGACACATGTGAGCTCGTGAGCTGGTTTCAGAAGTCAGGATGGAACTTTAGAGGTGATGTCTACAGGCTGAGTGGTGGTCTGCTGCAGGTGTCTTAGGCAGTAATGCGGGCCAAGGGAGCTGTGTGTGCAAAGCCCTGGGCAGGAGGGACCGGGATCTCTTTGAAAAGAGAGTGAAGGTCCCCGTGGTTGGGACACAGTGAGAAGGGAATATCTGTAGCCAAGGCTGAAGGAGACAGCAGGACTTGGTGGGATGCTCTTTCTGTTGGACTGGGTGGTCCTTCCCAGGAAAATCAACAAAAGGCTACTGCATGTTATGTTTTTTTCCAGTAGTCATGTACAGATGTGAGAATTGGACCATAAAGAAGGCTGAGTGTTGGAGAATTGATGTTTTTGAATTGTGGTGCTGGAGAAGACTCTTTAGAGTCCCTTGGACTGCAAGGAGATCAAACAAGTCAATTCTAAAGGAAATCAGTCCTGAATATTCATTGCAAGGACTAATGCTGAAGTTCCAGTATTTTGGCCACTTGATATGAAGAGCCAACTCATTGGAACAGACCCTGATGCTGGGAAAGATTGAGGGCAGCAGGAGTTGGTATCACCAACTCAATAGACATGAGTTTGAGCAGGCTCCAGAAGATAGTGAAGGACAGGGAGGCCTGGCATACTGCCGTTCATGGGGTCGCAAAGAGTCGGACAGAGTTGAGCCACTGAACGATAACAACAAGGCGTCCTGTCTCCACAGTAAGTGCAGCCTGTCTCTATCCGATGGACTTATCCCTGCAAAATGTGAGCTCACAACTCGGGGCCCAGGGAACGGAGAGGCGTGAAGGAATCTCCACACGAGGGCAGCAAACAAGCGGGTTTGCCGCCTACTCCCAGGACTGAAACTGTGTTGCCATCGAGTCCTTCTGCTGAGATTCTAGACATCTTGGCAGAAACCCTCACAGACAGTCCATATGCACGATATCCCCACTGTCCAACTTCACTTCTTGTCAATTTCCAGGTGAAAATGGCAGATGGAGAGGATGAAGGGCACCTGCTTCCTCCGTCTCTCTTGTCTCATCTGGAGCGTGTGGCGGACACCCCCCAGTGCCACCGAGGACGTTAATTCCCATCCTGACACATTGCAGGGGTCCCAGCGGACACACAGAAGCTTTACCAGATGGTTAAAGTAATTAAATCCTGAATTAGCTCTGAGGGGGAGCAGAAGAAGCCATCCACTCGAGGGGTGTGGGTGGTTTGGGAGACAGGTGGCCAAGTAAGCATGTGCCGTGGTTCCTCCGGATCTCAGAGGCATGAGGCTGCCCATCCTTTCTAATTCGGGGAAAGAAGCAGCTGGCAAACAGCCCTCTAGAGAGAAGGAAGAAGGCAGTCTTCAGGTGAGACAACTTCCTGCCAGTGTCAATGTCACAGTGGCGAAGGGGACTGTTTGAGCCAGTGCACAAGCATAGCTGTTTCCTTTCTTACACTTTGTTTGGGTGGAGACAGTGAAGGAGGCTCCAATTTCTCCATAATCTCAGGGCAGTGGGGTGTCAGCTTCCTGAGGCTGGCTTCCCTGAGGGTGTGGTTGATCGAGGTGGACACCATCGTGTGAGCATCCCAGTGGCTCATCCTCTGGCATCTAAGGAAAAAAAAAGGCTTGTATATTTCCCTGCGCTGAAATCAGAGCCGTCAATTGGAGTCATACATCTCTCATCCTGTCCTGGACTTGGCTCCAGGGGGTAAGGCAGGTGGCCATGGACATGCTGGTCTTGTCGGACACATGCTGCTTAGGCTGGGTAGCTGGGGAGTGACTGGGCGTCCATGGAGCAGGAGTGCTCCTGGTCCTGTTGGACACATGCTGCTTAGGCTGGGTGGCCGGGGAGTGACTGGGGGTCCACGGAGGGGAAGTGCTGCTGGTCCTGTTTCTCCTTTCTTCGGGGGCCCAGGGTTTGCTGTCCTGGCTTCCCGTACATGTGGGTGTGGCTGATGGAAGTGAGTGGACCGAACGTGGTGCTTCCAGTCTTGACCTGGGAATCACCCCACAGCAGCAGCCGTTTACTCGAGGGCCTGTCTGCTGGCTTGAGAGAGGTCAGTTGGTTGAAGGTACCCTGGTCCTGGTCACCACACAGAGATCTGTGTGAGTATGAGCACAATTTGGGGTCTGTGTGAGCGAGAAGTGGTGTGTGGGCATCGGCGATTCTGGATCTGCTTGTTCCTGAAGTTGGCATTGTCTTACCTGACACAGAACCAGGCTGTCTTTTGGGCTTATGGGTGGCTCAGCAGTAAAGAATCCACCTGCAATGCAGGAGATCCACGTTTGATCCCTGGGTCGGGAAGATCCCCTGGAGGAGGAAATGGCAACCCACTCCAGTATTTTTGCCCCTGGGAAATCCCATGGACAGAAGAGCCTGGCGGGCTACAGTCCACGGGGTTGCAAAGAGGAAAGAGCAACAACAGCAAGGCTCTCTTTCCGATCAGGGGCCGAGGGGCAGGAGGAGAACCAGCTGGTGGGGTGAAGGGTCACCCACACTGCCTCCGGACTCGTGTCGGTAACACCATCGCAGGGTGATCCATGTAACGAAACTGGAACCAAACCGGCTGTCAAGGGGACACCAAGGCTCACCTCTACGGCTGCCATCTTCAGAGCGGCAGTGTGAGCTCCCCTGACCTTTCTCCTAGTGGAATCAGGTCTTATCACTGACACTCAGAAATCAGACGCTGCTCGTGGAATTCAGTACCGCCTTCACTGGCCTTTCTCTGCCAACACGCACTTCGTGGCCAAATGATGACCAGGCCAGGCTGTTTGGACTGTCGTAAATTTACAAGCCCATGTTCCTGCCAAGGGCGTGCCGCTTGGCCTCAGCATCCCATCGAGTTGCGGGGAGGAGGGGTGGCCGGCTTGGCTGACAACAGACAAAGTATGTGTAAACATTTTTCCCCTGCTGATATCAAGCGTATTAGTCAGGGGTCTTGGTGGGAAGCCAGAGACCGCCCCTGGCTCTCTTGTGCAAAAAGGAAAGTTTTGAAAAGGATGTTGAGGGTTCAGAGTCACTGGGGCGATGAAGGGTGGGGCTTGGAAAATAGAACTGACTGAGGGGGCTTGGGAAGGCTGGCTTGCAGGAAAGGCAGCAAGCCCAGGGTGTGAGCCTGCAGTGGGCTTTGTTCCCCAGGACGTGGAGGCCAGGGAAGAAGACCATACTCACAGATCCTGGGCCACAGGCTTCCCACGAACCTGCCGTGGTGGGGAAGTAGAGGATTTGTCCTCTTCAGGCTCCAGAGTAGGTATGATGTCGCTACCTACCACATTCATGTATAATGACAAATTCCTCCAAAACAATTAAGAAATTTTCTTTCTGAGAAATACTGTATGACATCTGTTATATCCAGAATCGAAAAAAAAAAAAAAAACAATACAAATGAACTTATTTGTGAAACAGAAACAGACTCACAGACTTAGAGAAGAAATTTATGGTTGCTGGGGTGAGTGGAGGGAAAGGACAGTTAGGGCGTTTGGGATGGATATGTACACATGGCTATATTTAAAATAGATAACCAACAAAGGGGCTTCCCAGTGGCTCAATGGGAAAGAATATGCCTGCCAATGCAGGGGATGCAGTTTTGATCCCTGGGTAGGGAAGATCTCCTGAAAGAGGGAATGGCAACCTGTTCCAGTATTCTTGCCTTGAAAATCCCATGGGTGGAGGAGCCTGGTGGGCTACAGTCCATGGGATCACAGAGAATCGGACATGACTGAACACACATACACGTACACATGCAACCAGCCAGGACCAGCTGTATAGCACAGGGAACTCTGCTCGATGTGATGTGGCAGGCTGGATGGGAAGGGAGTCTGGGGGAGAATGGGTACATGTATATATATGGCCGAGTGGCTTTGCTGTTCACCTGAATCTATCGCAGTATTGCTATGCTCTCCAATATGAAATTAAAAGTTTAAAAAAAAACACACACAAGAAATTTTTTCTTTCTTTCCCACAGAAAAGTCTACATAAGGGTTGGTGATGCTCTTCCATGACGAGTTTCAGGGGTGCAGGCCCTTCCAACTTGAGGCTCAGAATGCTCTGCCTTCAAGCAAAGAGCGCAGACAGGAACCCCAGAAAGGCTTGGCCTGGATGGGAGCAGGGGAATGTAGGACATGTGCCTCTTCTGATCGTCACAGTCACAGAATCGAGATGCTAGGAAACAGAAGCAAAAGGATGCAGGTGAACTGTCGATTAAACAAATATGCGCAACCTAAAAGTTGAGAGTTAGGTTTTATTTGGTGGAAATGTTAGGACTCGAGCCCAGGAGACAGTATCTCAGGTGACCCCAAGAGAGTTGACTCAAGGAAGCCGGGGAGGAGCCAGACTATATACAAGTTTGCAGGGAGGAGCAGATTTTCTGAACACTAAAAGATTATTGTTAATTAAGAGAAAACTAAATTTCTCAAGGGCTTCCCCAATGGGTCAGCGGGCAAAGAATCTACCTGCAATGTAGGAGACACAAAAAAACTAAGATCATGGCATCTGGTCCCATTACACCATGGCAAATAGATAGGGAAACAAAGGAAACAGTGACAGACTTTATTTTCTTGGGCTCCAAAGTCACTGCAGATGGTGACTGCAGCCATAAAGTTAAAAGACGCTTGCTCTTTGGAAGAAAAGCTCTGACAAACCTAGACAGAATGTTAAAAAGCAGAGATATCACTTTGCGACAAAGGTCCATATAGTCAAAGCTATAGTTTTTCCAGTAGTCATGTATGGATGCGAGAGTTGGACCTTCATAAAGAAGTCTGAGTACTGAAGAATTAATGCTTTTGAACTGTGGTGTTGGAGAAGACTCTTGACAGTCCCTTGGATTGCAAAAACATAAAATCAGTCAATCCTAAAAGAAATCAACACTGAATATTCACTGGAAGGACTGATGCTGAAGCTGAAGCTCCAATACTTTGGCCACCTGATGAGAAGAGCAGACTCACTGGAAAAGACTCTGATGCCGGGAAAGATTAATGGCAAGAGGAGAAGCGGCGACAGAGGATGAGCTGGTTGGATGGCGTCACCAACTCAATGGACCCGAGTTTGAGCAAGCTCCAGGAGACAGTGAAGGACAGGGAAGCCTGGTGCACTGCAGTCCATAGGGCTGCAAAGTCACTCATGACTGAGTGACTGAACTGAACTGAAATCTCTCACATGAAGAAATTTAGTGATCTTCTGTATATGGGAAGATGCGAACGTCTGGGCTTGCTGAAATCATTTCTTTCATGTGCATCTAGCTATTGGGGCCAATCCTTCTTTCTTTATTGTTCACATACTAATTCCTTGTTTACTGTAAGAGATGGCGAATGTAATGGTTGGCTGCCTCTCCATCCCCTCCAGCTCCTCAGTGCTTAGCGGGGAGGAAGTAGCTGATGGCTTCCAAATAGCCAGCTCAGTTTTACCTGGGCTCAAAAATTTACATTTGGAAAAGGCTTGTTTACTGGTAGAGCATAAAGCAGAAAACATTTCATTTCACAATACCATTAGGCCCTGCTCGAGGGGGCCCTCAGAGAGAGGATTAAAAAAATATGACCAGTATCAGCTCCTGGAGTCCCAGGTGGTGCTAGTGGTAAAGAACCTGCCTGCTAATACAAGAGACTTAAGAGACCAAGAGACTTCAGATCGATCCCTGGGTCAGCAAGATCCCCTGGAGGAGGAAACGGCAACCCACTCCAGTATTCTTGCCTAGAGAATCCCAAGGACAGAGGAGCCTGCAGGGGTACAGTGTCCACAAAGAGTCGGAGCGGCTTAGCACATATCAGCTCCTGGGGCTTGACGTGAGCATGTGGTACCCTGGGCGTTTGAAGAGAGGGGGTGGGCACCAATGCTTGTTGAGGCGCTTATCGGCCATGAGACACTTTGCTAATATAATCTCACTTAATCCTTTGAAGTAAATGTTATTCCTTGTGCTTTACACAAAGAACACTCACTACACAGCATGCCGTGGTGTTTCTCAGCCAGCAGGAAGTAAGAGCTGGGACTCACACCCAGGTCGACCACCGCAAAAACCTTTCCATCATGACCCAATATAAGGATCACTGGGCTCTGGCCTTCAACCTGGAATATACCCTCCTCTCTACTGGGAGGGTTTGGAATGAAAGTCTAGATTGGAATTAAGATAAATCATAGGCAGTCAAAGTAAGCAGCAGGGGTCAGAGATTGAATTTCCCCAGGGAGACACAATTTCAGGAAAATCCTGCTGGGGTGGAGGGATGAAGAAGGGAAAGGGGAGAGCCTGGCTCAAGTGTGGGTGGTTATCATGAAAAATTTCCCTAATTGCCAAAAAAATGGACTGGGGGATGCCAAGAAAATAAAGTGCAAGTGTACTAGGCGTTGGCTTTTTTGGCAAAGCAGATTTGTCTGAAATCACTTTCAAAAGATATAAAAGGAATTGCCTCACACAATGTGATCACTCCAGACTAGCTTTTATCTGTTTCTTCAGAAACATTGCATTTGAAGGAGCTGCATTAGCTGAAGATGGTGGATTGTCTGTTAATTGCTTTCTATTATAAATCGCAGGAACATTTAACTCCATGGGGGGAAGGCGGAATCATCGAGAAAGCTAAAAGCAGAAATGGTCTTTTTCAGAGTTGACAGTTTTGTTTTCCTAGTGAGGATGGATGTTTTCACATTCACGGAACACCATTTTGTATCACTTAGGGTAATTACGGGAGCAGAGATTATAAAGCTGTAAGAATCTCAGATGCTTGATAGGTTGAAAGAAGTGCCTGAGGCAGGTCACTTGACCTACTGGGCAAGGTCTGTTCATCAATACTCAGCTCTAATAAAAAAACATTCTATCTTGATCCTAGAGTGGGGGAGGGGAGACATTGCCTTGCCTCTCTTTTCTTTAAACATCTGTTATGGTCTTTGTCCCAAGTGGTATTCTTTTCTTTGTCAAATCCCTATTGTTAATTTGTCAATAACCTCTCTTAAAGAAATTCAAACTGGTAGCCCTGGAGCCTTATTTGGCTTGCACACATCTTTTCAGAATATTTGAATTCGTTGGCAATGTTGAAACATCAAAGACTTTCACATAAAATTTAGAATTTCCAGCTTCTCCAAAAAATCCACAAAAATCAGAAGATCTTGCGAACTTGAGCCTTCATTTCTACGTGGCAGAAAGAACTGTATCCTCAAGGCTCCCCAGGAGAAGCTTCATAGCCTTCAAAACAGGTGCCGATTACTTTAAAAAATATATTTATTTGGCTGTGCCGAGTCTTAGTTGCAGCACTCGGCATCTTCAGTTGCAACACGTGGGATCTAGTTCCCTGACCAAAGATTGAACCCTGGCCCTTCGTTGGGAGCTTGGAGTCTTGGCCACTGGACCACCAGGGAAGCCCCGTATATTTGTTTTATTTATTTTTTATGAATTTTATGATTTTTTTGTGCGGATTCCTTTTTGACTGCCCAGAGGTCAACCACTGCGTCTTCCTCCATTCATCCCTTCCCTCACTTTCCCAGCAATGTGTGGGTGTTCAGACACTGCCATATCCAACACTGGGGGGTAGCCAGTCTGTAATTTTAGCCACTCTGGGTGTGTGGAGTGGGAAGTCACGGTGGTTTTGATTTGCATCTTCCTAATGACTAATGTGTTGAGCAATGCTTCATGGGCTCAATGCCCTCTGCATTGCTTCTGTTTTGAAGCGTCATGATGCTGGAACAGGTTCTCTACCACAAGCTTTCCCGTTGTTTCCCGCCCTCCCAGAAGTACCTTGTCACATGCTCGCAGGGATACCAGCCCCAGCTGGGCAACTCCCATGCTTGGAGGGCTGACTTCAGCTCCATGGGGACCCAATGGAAGTCAGACACCTTGATCCCTTGATGGTAGCATCTTTGGAGGTCAACCTCCTTTCATGCAGAGCACATGGAAAGTTGGAGCCTTATCATGATTTTCCATCAGGTGGCTTGAGCCTTTGTGTCTGGCCTCAGGTCAGAGAGTAGCTTAGAGACGTCATCATACAGGTGAACAAGTACATGGGGGTGGGGTATGATTGGCGAGCGGAGAAAACCCACAAATGAACAATATGAATGTTATCCTACCCAGTGTGTGCCCCCTTGCTGAGTCGCTTCAGTCGTGTCTGACACTGTGTGACCCCATGGACTGTAGCCTGCTGATCTCCTCTGTTCATGGGATTCTCCAGGCAAGAATACTGGAGTGGATTGCCATGTCCCTCTCCAGGGATCCTACCTAGTACCGGGGCTCATTTATCCAATGAAATCCTCTGCTGATCTCTCATCTAGAAAACAGTTAAATAATACCATTTTTTAACATTTGGTAATGTGTATATTTCAATGCTACTTTCTCAGTTTGTCCCACCTTCTCCTTCCCCCTCTGTGTCCACAAGCCTGTTCTCTATGTCTGTCTCTATTCTGCTCTGCAGATAGGTTCATCAGTACCATTTTTCTAGATTCCATATATATGGGATGGGGTAGGGAGCGGATGGAAGGAAGGTTCAAGTGGGAGGAGACATACGTATACTTGTAGCTGATTCATATTGTTGTATGGCAGAAACCACTCAACCTTGTAAAGTGATTATCCTCCAAATAAAAAGAAAAGAAAAAGATAAAGAATAAAAATGAAAAGAAAAAAAGAATCCCCTCTGCCTGCCCCCAGTGCCATTACATCCTCCTCCTTATACAGTGGATATGTCATGAGTAGAGATGCTCTTAGATTGATGGCTGCTTATTTCTGGCTGCTCATCACACACCACCTTCCATGGTCTTTTCTTTCATTCACGTGGGTCCACTTTGTCTTTCCAGCAGGACTGTGAATTCTTTGAGTCAGGAGTCATCTGTTGTATTAATCCGTGTTCCTTCTAGCACTTAACAGTGAGCCATGTACCAGCCTCGTTTTCCACAGATGGCTGATTCCAACAAGTCCAACCAGGCAGTAAAAAGTAGGGACTGTGGTTTTCCAAACATGGACCAGTTTCTTACTAAAGAAGGCAGACACTGCAACAGGGCTGCTGACGTTGCCCAAACAAACAGTTATTCATCTGAAGAAGCCCGAGCTAAATATAGAAGTAAATAGAGGTCAGAAGCTTTGAGAACATATGGCATTCTTTCATCTGCTATTTTAAAGTCTTCGAATTGGTAAAGAATATTCTTTATTTTCTACTTCTGAGAGAAAGTAAGGGATACATTTGGTTTATGTGGTTTGGGAGGAGGTTTGTTTCTCTGCTGTTGATGGATCTCAGGTTCTTGAACATCATTTGGGTGAATTTTATATATTTGGAAAACAAAAGATGAGTGAAGAATTGAATCTAATAAAGAAGAGTGCAACAAGCTGTTTTTTTAAAAAAAAACATTTTATTGAAGTATAGTTGATTTACAATGTTGTATTCCTTTCTGCTGTACAACAAAGTGATTCAGTTATATACATAGATACATTCTTTTTCATATTCTTGTCCATTATGGTTTATCACAGGATATTGAATATAGTTCCTTGTGCTATATAGTAGGACCTTGTTGTTTATATCCATCGTGTATATAATAGTTTACATCTGCTAATCCCAAACTCCCAATCTATCCCTCCCTCAACCCTCTCCTCCTTAGCAACCACAAATCTGTTCTCTAGGTCTGTGCGTGTGTTTCTGTTTCATAGATATGGTCATTTGTTTTATATTTTAGATTCCACATATAAGTGATACCATATGGTGTTTGTCTTTCTCTTTCTGACTTACTTCACTCAGGGTGATCATCTCTAGGTCCACCCATGTTGCTGCAAATGGCATTATTTTGTTCTTTTTCATGGCTGAGTAGTATTCCATTGTGTGCATGTGTGCGTGTGTGTGTGTGTGAGAGAGAGTGGGTGTGTGCATGTGAGTGTGTGTGTGCATGTATACTACATTTTCTTTATCCATTCACCTGTCAATGGACATTTAAGTTGTTTCCATGTCTTGGCTATTGTAAATAGTCCTGCTATAAACATTGGGACATGTGTATCTTCCCAAATTATAGTTTTGCCCAGATGTATGCCCATGAGCGGAATTGCTGGATGATATGGCAACTCCAAAATCACTGCAAATGGTGACTGCAGCCGTGAAATTAAGACGCTTACTCCTTGGAAGAAAAGTTATGACCAACCTAGATAGCATATTCAAAAGCAGAGAGATTACTTTGCCAACAAAGGTCCATCTAGTCAAGGCTATGGTTTTGCCAGTGGTCATGCATGGATGTGAGAGTTGGACTGTGAAGAAAGCTGAGCATCGAAGAATTGATGCTTTTGAACGGTGGTGTTGGAGAAGACTCTTGAGAGTCGCTTGGACTGCAAGGATATCCAACCAGTCCATTCTAAAGGAGATCAGCCCTGGGTGTTCTTTGGAAGGAATGATGCTGAAGCTGAAGCTCCAGTACTTTGGCCACCTCATGCGAAGAGGTGACTCACTGGGAAAGACTCTGATGCTGGGAGGGATTGGGGGCAGGAGGAGAAGGGGACGACAGAGGATGAGATTGCTGGATGGCATCATCGACTCGATGGATCTCAGTCTGAGTTAACTCCAGGAGTTGGTGATGGACAGGGAGGCCTGGCATGCTGCAGTTCATGGGGTCGCAAAGAGTCGGACACGACTGAGCGACTGAACTGAACTGAACTGAACTGATAGCAACTCTATTTTTAGTTTAGTTTTTTTTTTTTTTTTGAGGAATCTCTATACTGTTTTCTATAGTCAAGCTGGTTTCTCCAAATGAGAAACCCCCCTATGTGGTCTAAACTTTCATGATACAGGATTTAGTAAAGTCATATGTGGAGTCATTCTTCTTGTAAAGATGTGAAATGTTATATACAAGACTAGATGACCTTTTTGACTTCTGGCCCTTTTATTTCCAGAGGTACATTCTTTTCTGAGTTTGCTGCCTATGCTTCCAGAACACTTTCTATGCCTGTGTATACCCTTAGGTGTTCTGTGGCAAATTATGTCACCTGCCACTACAGTAAACAAAGGATTTGCAGTAATAAAGTCATCATCCATTGCAGCCCTGAGGGGATTCAGGATGGAGAAAAGCAGGATGCTGGTGATACACTGTTAAAATGCATATCAAAAGAATCATTTCAATAAGCCCAGACTCTTACATCTTTGCATATATAGAAAAATTCTAAAATCATTAACTTGAGATGTCTGTTTTTTGTGACCGGCAGTAATCTTTTTTAAAAAATTTTATTTATTTGGCTGCACACAGGATCTTCATTGCGGTACATGGACTCTCTAGTTTGGTCTATGTGCTTGGTTGCTCCTAGGCATGTGAGATCTTAGTTCCCCAACCAGGAATTGAACTTGTGTCCCTTGCATTGCAAGGTGACTCACTGGACCACTAGGGAAGTCCCCTAGCATGAATCTTTTGATGTTTGGCTGCATTTTCCTCCTCACCAAATCTCCTATGTATCCTGCCCCCGCCCTAACTTCTTTGGAGCTGTCCTTCAGAGTGATCTGAAAGGCTACCATCCCAGGCTAAAGTCCTCAGGAAGACCACCAAGTGAAATATAATTCTCAGCTTTAAGGCTGTGATTTTTTTTTCAGTCAAAAGTATCTAGAGAAAAATGATGGTATGTGTGTGTGCATGTACTTTACATAAATGCATGCAGGCTTGGCCGCTGAGTCAGGTCCTACTCTTTGTGGTCTCATGGACTGTAGCCCCCCAGGCTCCTCTGTCCCTGAGATTTCCCAGGCAAGAATACTGGAGTAGGTTGCCATTTGCTTCTCTGGGGGATCTTCCTGACCAGGGATTGAACCCATGTCTCCTGCATCTTTTGCACTGATAGGTGGATTCTTTACCACTGAGCTACCTGGGAAACCCACTTTACCTACATAGTGTCAGTTCAGTTCAGTTCAGTCATTCAGTTGTGTCCGACTCTTTGCAGCCCCATGGACTGTAGCACGCCAGGCTTCTCTGTCCATCACCAACTCCTGGAGCTTACTCAAACTCATGTCCATCAAGTCAGTGATGCCATCCAACCTTCTCATCCTCTGTCA
Source organism: Redunca redunca (assembly GCA_006410935.1). Classification (NCBI taxonomy): domain Eukaryota; kingdom Metazoa; phylum Chordata; class Mammalia; order Artiodactyla; family Bovidae; genus Redunca; species Redunca redunca. Next base: position 137,610 of record SJYQ01001156.1, on the reverse strand, counting down.
TCCCCTTCTACTCCTGCCTTCAATCTTTCCCGGTATCAAGGTCTTTTCCAATGGGTTAGTTCTTCACATCAGGTGGCCAAACTATTAGAGCTTCAGCTTCAGTTAGCATCAGTCCTTCCAAAGGATATTCAGGACTGATTCCCTTTAAGATGGACTGGTTGGATCTCCTTGCAGTAGAATGGACTCTCAAGAATCTTCTCCAACACCACAGTTCAAAAGCATCAATTCTTCAGTGCTTAGCTTTCTTTATAGTCCAACTCTCACATCCGTATGTGACTACTGGAAAAAACATAGCTTTGACTAGACCGACCTTTATTGGCAAAGTACTGTCTCTGCTTTTTAATATGCTATCTAGGTTAGCCACAACTTTCCTTTCAAGGAGCAAGTGTCTTAATTTCATGGCTGCAGTCACCATCTGCAGTGATTTTGGAGCCCCCAAAATAAAGTCTCTCACTGTTTACATACAAGTGTATGGTTCTGCATCAATGGTTCTGTAACTTGTTTTTTTCATGTAGGATTTCTTGGACATCTTCCTAGATTGGTACCTGTAGATCTTAATCATTCCAAAGATCTAAATCTTAAATCCTGTATTTAGCTACTTCTAGAGCATTTGGGACAGGAGGAAAAGGGGACGACAGAGGATAAGATGGCTGGATGGCATCACCGACTCCATGGATGTGAGTTTGAGTGAACTCTGGGAGATGGTGATGGACAGGGAGGCCTGCCGTGCTGCGATTCATGGGGTCGCAAAGAGTTGGACACGACTGAGCGACCGAACTGAACTGAACTGAAAGCATTTGGGGTATGATGGGACCTTTAAAAATTCATATAATCTGACTTGCTTCCATTATCAGGGAATGAGTAATCTTGGACATTTTTAAGCTTCCTAAAATCCTCAATCATTTCGACAATTTCCCCCTTAAATATCTGCAGCAAATTCAGGGTTCCTTTTGGGAAAAATGGTAGAGTTCTCTTTACCTAACTCAGGTTTGGCTGCCTGATGCTTGAAAGCCAATACTTGAGAGACAAGCATTGGCTGGAACGGAAAGTTTCCTTTATTCAGGAGGCCAGCAACCTGTGTTAGTGACTCAGTGGTGTCTGACTCTTTCGCGACCCCATGGACTGTAGCCCACCAGGCTCCTCTGTCCATGGAATTTCCCAGGCAAGAATACTGGAATGGGTTGCCATTTCCTTCTCCAGGGGATCTTCCTGACCCAGGGATCGAACCCACGTCTCCTGCATCTCCTGCATTGGTGGGCGGATTCTTTACCACTGAGCCACCTGGGAATCATCCTGGGAGGAGGCAAACTGGTGTCTAAAAACCAAGATTGAAGATTCTGCTCAAACGGGAAAGTTTTTAAAAGGAAAATCATTTGGGAAGCAGGGTCAGAGTGCCTGTTATCTTCTGCTGTGTGCTGGCTTTTTCTGATTGGTGGGTGGTGAGGTAACAGGGTGGGGCTCCAGGAATCTTGCGCTCAGCTTGAAGTTATCATCCTCCACCTGGGTGGGGGCCTTAGTTCTTGCAGAAGAACTCAAAGACTTTGTTATATATCTTCCTTGAGGAGGAACCGGGACCCTGCCTTGTTGCTTCTTGAGTGCTCCTCCTCTCTGCAACCCCTTCCTCCCCTGATTAGCAACGGTTGGTTTGAATCTGCCCTTTGAAACTCAGCAAGGTCAAGGAGGCTGAATGAAGCCTATTTCCTACAAACGAGAAATAGGGGACACAGAAAGAATTTGTTCCTGGAGGGTCCCACAGAGTCCTGCTCCCCTTCATTCTCCCCCATAAGGCTCCCTTGTTCTCCTATGTGTTTGTTTCAGGAAGGGGACCCTTTCAGGTTCTGAGAGTGAGCTCTTTTCTAACACCGGGAAATGAACTGTCCAAGGATTCATGTGTCGACAAAGTAAGAGCCTGTTGGGAAGGGGTGCCCTGACAGAGAGCAGCAGGGTAAGGTAACCCAGGAGGACTGCTCTGTCATGCGGCTCTCAGTCTCAGCTTTTATGGTGATGGGGGTGGTTTCCAGCTTGTCTCTGGCCAATCACTGACTCAGGGTCCTTCCTGGTGGCACGTGCATTGCTCAGCCAAGATGGATTCCAGTGAGGAGGATTCTGGGAGGTTGGTTGGACATATGAACTGGCATCTGCTCTCTCCTTTTGACCTTTCCTGAATTCTTTCAGACGGTGGTAGCTTGCTAGTTCTGTGTTCCTTACCAGGACCTCCTGTTTAAGATAACTCATGCAAGTGGTTACTGTGGTGCGTGGCCAGGGCGGGTGGTTTCAGTCGGTGGTTCCCCTAACGTGTTGACTTGCCTAGATTAACTGGTTGCTATGCCCTGTCCCACTCCTTGATAACCGAGGTTTAAATGGACATGACTTCTCTGTGGTCTTTGTCAGAAACTGGTCTGAAGACAGAGTCACAGTGAGTCAGAGAGGGAACCCGGGCCTGGAGCTGCTAGCATCTTCCCACAGGTCTTCCCACAAGGACAGGGTCTGAGGACAGCTGACATAGGGAGACAAAGCTGCTTAGCAAGATGCCATTCAAGTTCCTGGATGCAGCTGTGCCTGCAGCCAGAAACCGCCACTGGCCATTTCTTCCCCTGGACCAATGGTACATTTTCCTTTTGCTTCCATCAAATGGGTTGGCAGCAGGTATGGAACTCACTGGCAGAGCTTCTATGTCAGACTTTTTTTCACTATTTTTTTTTTTTTTCTGGTTGTAGCATCTGCCATTGGAGAAGACAGTGGCAACACACTCCAGTATTCTTGCCTGGAAAATCCCATGGACGGAGGAGCCTGGTGGGCTGCAGTCCATGGGGTCCCTGGGAGTCAGACATGACTGAGCAACTTCGCTTTCACTTTTCACTTTCATGCATTGGAGAAGGAAATGGCAACCCACTCCAGTGTTCTTGCTTGGAGAATCCCAGGGACAGGGGAGCCTGGTGGGCTGTCGTCTCTGGCGTCGCACAGAGTTGGGCACGACTGAAGTGACTTAGCAGCAGTAGCAGTAGCAGCAGCAGCAGCATCTTCCATGATGCCCTTTCTTCACTATTTCTCTTAACCTTGCAGAAGACCAAAAAGGTCAACAGTATGTATACCACTTTTAATGATTACAGTAAATTACCTACATACAAACAAGTTCCATTCTGAGAGCACTTTTGTGAGTCCAATTTTTTCACAAGTTCGAAAAAGTTAGCTGAGGTATCCAACTAACACAATTGGCTATAAGTAATGTACTATAATAGGTTATAATACTTTTCACACAAATAATGCATAAAAAACACAAAAAATAAAAAAAGTGTTCTTTTTGGTTTGTTTCTTAAGGTTTCTATTTTGTATTGGTGTATAGCCGATAAACAATGTTGTGATAGTTTCAGGTGAACAGCAAAAGGACTCAGCCATACATATGTATGTAACCATTCTCCTGCAAACTCTCCTCCCATCCAGCCTGCCCTGTAACATTGAGCAGAGTTCCATGTGCTATACAGTAGGTCCTTATTGGTTATCCATTTTTAATATTGTAGTGTGTACATGTTCATCCTAAACTAACTATCCCTTGCCCCCTATTCTTTGCTACCCACCCCCGACAGCCATAAGTTCATTATCTAAGCCTGTTAATCAAAGAAAACAGTTTTTTTAATCTCACAGTACAGGACCTTGAAAAGTATAGTGAAAAAGTGAAAGTGAAGTCGCTCAGTCGTGTCCGACTCTTTGCGACCCCATGTACTATAGCCTACCAGGCTCCTCCCTCCATGGGATTCTCCAGGCAAGGGTACTGGAGTGGGTTGCCATTTTCTTTCTCCAGGGGCTCTTTCCGACCCAGGGATCGAACCCGGGTCTCCCGCATTCCAGGCAGACACTTTAACCTCTGTAAAACAGCTGGCATACAGGGGCTGGTATCCAGTGAACAGACAAGAAGAGTCGCTGACTGGAGGAGGGAGAGGAGGTGAGAGATGGTAGAGCTGAAGGAACGTCAACAATAGGAGATGGAGGGCAAGTTGCAGTTTGGCTCATGCCTGAGGTTGATGGACTTTTCCATCTTTGAAAGTTCGAAACTTAAAGGTTCTTATGTAGGGCACTTACTGTACTTGCTTGACTGCATCATGTTACTATGGGTGCTGCATATTAGCTCATATTTGGCTTAGGTAATATGGCCAAAAAGAAAAAAAAAACTCTCAAAGTCTAACGAGAATTCTTTTCTCTGCAGCTATAGCGTAACCTATTTGGCAACACATTTTACTGGGAAAGTAACATATGGAGAAGTTTTGCTGCCTCCTCGTTACATTTCTGTTTCCTTGTATTTATCATTCTTGAATTCTTTCCAAAAGTTTACATCTAATTACCGCTACATCACATTTCCCCCCATCAAACAGAAAAAAATTGCCTGCCTTATAAATTGTTATAAACACGTTCACTGCACATTGATTTTGTTTTCTTGTTCCACACGGACTCACAATTTAAAAATTCTTCGTAAGGCGCCTCAGACTTTATTTCAGGCAGAGTGAAGTGTGAGTGGTACTATTTCTCCTCTAATGAGAGTCCTGCTGGGCATATTGGCCAGCTATTTCCATGCTTTATTATTGTGGCAAATGGGGAGGGACAATTGTTAAAAGGCTCGAGCAAGGATGGAATGTGAAGGCTTTTTTTTTTTTAAATAGGTTAAAGAAAGAAGCATTCTCCTGAGAGGAAGATGCTATGAGACTGGGAAGGTTTCCAAAGTCTTTGAATCACTGCACATGAAATCACTGTGAAAAATTTAATCCCTTCAGTGGTGCATGTGAATGTGAGCCTGAATGTATAGGCAGTTGTATGTTTTGTGTGTGTGTGGTTGTGATAACTACGTATTTGTGCACTAATGAATAGAATACACAGGTAGGAGTAACCTTGAAAAATTTTTATGAAACATTTTTCGTTTGGAATATTTTGGATATAGAGAGGCTGCGCAGTGTAGTGGTTAAGAATGTGGTTGCCAGAATAAAGACTTCCTGGGTTCCAATCTTTATACCCCTACTCATAAACTGCTTGATCTTAGACAACTCACCACGCCTCTTTGGGCTTCAATTTCTCAACTGCAAAACATGGATGAAAATAAATCTCCGGCACCCTCTCCTTGGTATACTTTCAGGAAAGATAAAACTTCTAATTAAAAAAGATACATGCACCCCAATGTCCTTCGCAGCACTATTTACAACAGCCAAGACATGGAAGCAACCCAAGCGCCCATCAACAGATGATAGATTTAAGAAGATGGAATATTACTCAGTCATAAAAAGAATGAAATATTGCCATTTGCAGCAACATGAATGAACCTAGAGAAACAGTAGAAACAGTGTCAGACTATTTTTTTGGGCTCCAAAATCACTGCAGATGGTGACTGCAGCCATGAAATTAAAAGATGCTTACTCCTTGGAAGAAAATTTATGAGCAACCTATACAGCATATTCAAAAGCAGAGACATTACTTTGCTGACTAAGGTCCGTCTAGTCAAGGCTATGGTTTTTCCTGTGGTCATGTATGGATGTGAGAGTTGGACTGTGAAGAAGGCTGATCACCGAAGAACTGATGCTTTTGAACTGTGGTGTTGGAGAAGACTCTTGAGGGTCCCTTGGACTGCAAGGAGATCCAACCAGTCCATTCTGAAGGAGATCAGCCCTGGGTGTTCTTTGGAAGGAATGATGCTGAAGCTGAAGCTCCAGTACTTTGGCCACCTCATGCGAAGAGTTGACTTATTGGAAAAGACTCTGATGCTGGGAGGGATTGGGGGCAGGAGGAGAAGGGGATGACCGAGGATGAGATGGCTGGATGGCATCTCAAACTCGATGGACGTGAGTCTGAGTGAACTCCGGGAGATGGTGATGGACAGGGAGGCCTGGCGTGCTGCGATTCATGGGGTTGCGAAGAGTCGGACATGACTGAGCCACTGAACTGAACTGAACTGAACTGAGAGAATATTATACTTAGCGAAGTAAGTCAGACAGAAAAAGACAAATATTTTGTGATGTCACTTACATGTTGAATCTGAAAAATAATAGAAATGAATCTATATACTAAACAGAAACAGACTCACAGACACAGAAAACAAACTTGTGATTATCAAAGGGGAAAGGGAGGGAAGGAATGATAAATTAGGAGTATGGGATGAATAGATACAAACTGCTCTCCCTGAAATAGATGAGGGGCAAGAATTTACTGCATAGCAGAGGAATGATATTCAATATCTTGTAATAACCTTGTAATAATGGAAAACAATCTGAAAAGAAACAGAATCTCATTTCTGTACACCTGAAACTAACGCAATATTGTATATCAACTATCCCTCAATTTAAAAAATAGCATATATTTCATTAGGGTTGTTATAAGAAGTCAATGAACTATTATAGGTAGGCGCATAGAAGGGGATCTGCACAGGGTTATTGCTCCCTAAGTGTCTGCTTTGAAGAGGAGGATGAAGGTGATAAGGATGAAGATTCTGATGAAGAAGATGATATGACTTACCATGGTGATGAGGAGGAGGATGTCTATGATGACAATGGCTACAAAGAAGGGAAATGATCTAATCTACTTCTGCCAAGACTTTGCACTGTCTAGTAGTTGGCTTGATGGAGGAGCTCCTTATGAGTGCTGAGAAAAAAATGTCAAAGGAAACTAAGAATATGCTTGTTAAAAGTCTCAAAAAGGTCATTGTTTCAGATGTATTTTCTCATTTTCCAAAATGAATGAAAACTTCCTCATGCCACTGCCTCTTCTTCGGCTCTTAGATTCTGGGTTCCTCTGGATATCCAGTTCAGCAGCTGCACAGATTTGAGGAAAACAAGAATGATTATAGATACAATCATGCTTTTGGAGTGGGGCCAAATGCAAGGATTATTTTTTTCTACCTCTTTGATAATGACTGTTTCTATAGGTCTAAGTAAGGTATGTTGACAGTCTGCACACTTCAGGTCAATCTGTCTTTTGATTTATAAGCAATGGTTTACTATTTCCCACACAACAGCCTTCTTGGTGCTTTAACATCTTGGAAGTAACCTTCATTCTGAACTTTCAAATGACTTTTTGCAAATGATTTTGAGAGGATTTTCCTGACATTGTGAGTGTGTAGATCATGACATTTTAGCCTTATGTTATACTTCAGTTTTCAAATGGACTTTGGCCAATCCACCATTCCTCACTACAGGATATAATTTGGAATCTAGACCAGCTGCTCTCAGAAGAATATACTATGGAGTAGTTTAATATGATTAATTTAGATAAATTAGAAACAATATGATTTTCCACATTTACAGTTTTTATGTGTCATGTCTGATTGGAGGAGGGAATGGCAACCCACTCCAGTATTCCTACCTGGGAAATCCCATGCACGGAGGAGCCTGGTGAGCTACAGTCCATGGGGTTGCAAAGAGTCAGACACGACTGAGCGACTGAGCACGTGTCTGACAATCTGAGTACACATACAAGGGAAATAAAGAAAAAGATAGTTCCTGCCATTACAGGAATAATTTAATAAAAAGAAAAGAAATGAAGTGCACAAATGATGCCCACGCAGCCTGCATAGGAACATTAATAACAGAAATTGACTAGTCTGAAACAACCTGTAGGAGATTAGGTCCAGGATTCAGGTTATTGGATCTTTAATGATTGCAGAAAGAGTATATTTTTCTTCAATGATGTGGAACAATTCGCGACTGTTAAATGTGAGACAAACAGATGAGTTCAGGGCATAAAAACTTTGTAATTTCAAAAATTCTTCATGTTCTGAGGCAATTTCTTAAATATGGTTTAGAGGCGTCCAAAATTTAGGGTCAAGGAAATAAAACTCATTCAGACTGGGACACATGAGCTATTTAGACATCTGAGTTCTATGACCTGGGTTACCCTACTCTGTGGCAAATATGAAAATGTCCAGTAATTAACATTAGTGATTACTGGACAGATGTTTTCTATTGTCCCTTGATCCCCTGAGGCTGAGGGGTTGGACACTATTTCAAAAGTACAATTTGAGCATTGGCATGCTCACACTCTTCTTGCCACACCCCATTTCCCCTGTACCCCAAATCTATAAATGTACTATGGCCTTCGGTCCTCAAAACCATCTCCCCATCAGCAAAATCATTCCAGTAACACCATCTTTTTTTAAATTTTATTACTTTTCTCATGAGAGTAGTGTCAAACCCATTAAACGGTCAATGGCAGTCATCACTTTATTTTAGAAACACTGCTGAATGAGATAACCCATCTTCTCTGGAATTTTTAGTGGGTTGTAAGTCTTCATGGGAAATGCGGTTTACCAGGAATGAAATGGAACAGCTGGAAGTATGTTCAAATCTTTTCTCCCAGGATTTACGAAAGGTTTTAAGACCGCAATATATAGGGCCCTCTTAGATATATTACCAGTTAAATCCCAGGTAAATTTATTGTTTTTTGCTTTTCAAAGATAAAATGATAGAGTATCTTCTTTGGGACAATGTGAGATTACAAAAAAAAAAAACAAACAAAACCCAACCAACCAAACAAACAAACAAAAAAAACACAACAAATAAAAGCAAACAAAAAAAGCCAGTGAGCAAACACCAAAACACCCTGATGAGATTTCTGTTGGCCCACAAAGGGAGAGTTTTAGTCAGTTTGCTTTCCTCTCCTCTTTGACATACCCAGTAGCTAAAATCACATCTAATCTACTGAATTCCAAGTCATTTCATTTAAGATCAGGGTTTGGTTGGGGTCTGAGGGCTCTGAGGTTGATACTGGGTCTAATCATGCTCTAGGGTCTTAGAAGAGAAGACTGGAGGAAGGTATCTTACATTCTGGGAAGATCTCTGATAGCTGAGAAAGGAAGAGAAGTGGAGAGGGTGCTTCCTCCTTGTTTTTTTCTAACGTTACTTTTAAGGAATTGCCTGTAGTGTCAGCTGCCTGCTTTCCTGTTCTGTTCCAGCTCAGTTGGCAAGAGAGGAACATTCCACGGACACTTAGCAAAACACCACATTGAAAACAAATAAATATGGGTGAGCCCCCTAGGAGGATTCTAGGGAGAGGTCTATGGGGCCGTGAAAGGTTCTTTTATGAACAACTCCAGCCGCTGGGGCCCAGGGACAGACACAGTGGGACCACTCCGCTGAAGTGGAGATAAACACACTTCAGAAAGCAAACTGAGCAAGTGGGTGTTTCCACCCCTTAAAATTACAAGCCAAAAAGTCAAGAAGGACATTTTTAGTTATACAAATAGTTCCTAAAGTGGTTCTTGTGGGCAGTGTGTGCATTCTCCAGAGCGCCACCAGCCCATGCTGTGGAGCAGACATGGAGCTGTGATGTGTGATTCAGTGCTGAGATGCGAGGATGCCAGGAGCTCTCGGGGGGTCCCCAGGTCCCTTCTTCTGCCTCGTAGCAGAAGTTTGCTCTTGGGTCCCAGTTGGGAAGCTTTCACAGTCTCTGATGTTCTTACAAGACCCCTGAGTCTCCTGGTGTCCAGAGCACTCCTTGAGGACCTCCAACATGGTGGAAGGGGGAGGATGTGCTCTAGTCAACCTGTCTTCACACTGGGGCTCACAGCTCACATCAGTCATCACCGAAGACCCACATGGGCCCTGGCAGAATGGGGGCCCCCTTGGAATCTGGTTATCTATCTAATTCTGGATTTCCTGTGGGCTTGTGGTGGCTCAGAGGTAAAGAATCTGCCTGCAATGCAGGAGACCTGGGTTCGATCCCTAGGTAGGGAAGATCCCCTGGAGAAGGGAGTGGCGACCCACTCCAGTATTCTTGCCTGGAAAATCCCATGGATAGAGGAGCTTGGTGGGCTACAGTCCATGGAGTTGCAAATAGTTGGACATGACTGAGAGAGTAACTAACAAACAAATAAAGTGGGTTCAGTATTGCACCCCCTGCCCCGCTGCGGCCTTGATTCCAAATCTCCTGCTGCCACCAGGCAGTTCCTGTTCAGGGTCCTTCTTGGTTTCACCATCTACTTGGTTGCTCAAACCAGTAATCCAGGAGTCTGTTGACTTGTCAGAGTCTCTTCTTGGCCTTATCCAATCCATCATCAACTCCCACCAGCTTTATTTTCAAAAGTACATCTTCATTCCCATTCCCACCACCCTGCCCAAACCACCATTACCTCCTGGCTCAATGTCCCCCAAAGCTTCTAAGCTAGATTTCCTGTCTATGGCCATACCACCCTGGATGTGTCTGATCTCAGGAAATGAGGTATCCTGCATACAACGGTGCCCTGCCCTCCAGGTGTTTAGCATCTACACAGCCTCTGGAGCAGTCTTTTAAAAATATCAAGTAGCTCATCTTCTCTCTTCTTCAAAACTTTCCAGTGGTTTCCCCCTCTCTGCTGAATCCAGTCCAGCCTTCTTTCCATGGTCTACAAGAGCTGTTCATGATCTAACCCCTGCATCTCCCACCTTCCTTTTGGACCATTCTACCCCTTCTTACTGTGTTCTAGCCACTTCAGTTTTTCTAATTCTCATGGATACCAGCTCACTTTTACCTTTGGGAATTATCTGGCATGCGCTTCCCTCAAGAGTTGTACATGCCTGGTTCCATCAAATCATTCAGGGCTCAGCTCAGATATAACCTGTATAGCAGGGAAGGTTCTCCTGGATCATCACCTAGAGTCATACCTCCATTCCCTCTCCCCAGTCTCGGACACCAAAGTGTTTTATTGTATTTAGAATACTTTTCACAGTTTTCTTATTTTTTGTTTACTTGTGTCTTATGTGTTTCTTCTATCCACNCCCCCCCCACCCCCCCACTGGAATATATGTTCCTTGAGGGCAGACATTTGTTTTTCTTGTTCACTGTTCCATCTCCAGGAGCTGGTGTGCAGTAGCTGCTCAATAAATATTTAACGATAAACAACTCCTCTGAAAAGGCAGTGGCAGAGGGACTGCAGATGATGGAGCGTTCTGTTCAGGGTCTTCTATGATGATGGGTTTATGGGTATATGTGAAGCTTATCCGCAGCCCACTTCTCCCAGCTGAAGCTTCTGTGAGGGTGTTGATGCATTAAAAATCAGTGTTTTGGGGGAAGGGGGTTAGTGGGTGCAAGAAAGAAGGCTGATGCTTAGCCTTATCTCAAGACTTCTTTAGCTTCCATAATCACATGAACCAGTTCCTCAAAGTAAATGAATCTTTCTCTCATATCTCTCCATCTCAATACATATTTTTTGTTGTTCAGTCATTCAGTCTTGTCCGACTTTTTGTGGCCCCAGGGACTACAGCATGCCAGGCTTCCCTGTCCTTTGCCATCTCCTGGAATTTGCTTAAACTCATGTCCATCGAGTCGATGATGCCATCCAACCGTCTCATCCTCTGTCATCCCCTTCTCCTCTTGCCTTCGGCTCCTCACATCAGGTGGCCAAAGTATTGGAGCTTCAGTTTCAGCACCAGTCCTTCCAATGACAATTCAGGATTGATTTACTATATATCTATACATATAGACACTTATGTATATAGAATATACATATGTATATTTATTTATTCAGTTTACCTAGAGAACCCTGACCAATACACCTTCTCTCCCTCCATCCCACAAATTTGTATTCAGCTTGAATTCTATTTAATAGAGAGTAGATATGACCTGGTCTTTGTGCTCTAGGAACTAATAATCTAATAAGAGAGTTAAGGACACAAACACTCAAAATTCAAGGCAGGGTTTAATTGCTGACACAAGACAGGTGTAGACACAATACTCTGAGGGTTCGGAGAAGAGAGACAGACCTCAAAGTGGTTGGGAGGATTAATTCAGGAGCCAGGCTGTCTGAGCTCAATTGCCTGTTCCCAATTTTATTACCTGTGTGATCTCTGGCAAGTTATTAAATGGTCTGTGCCACACTTTCCTTACTTCCAAAATATAGAAATAATTAGTATCTACCTCATGGAATTATCAGAAATAGTAGGCAAAATAAAGCATATAAGACAGCATCATAATATTAGAAGTATTCAACATGTAGGACTGAGGATGGAGCATCTTATCCTAAAGTTGGGACAATTTAAATTTTAAGGTGAAGATTGGAAAGGAAATTCCAAGTGGAGTCCTGTGAACAAAAGGAGCTGGAAGGGGTGAATGACAATGGTTGAAATATTCAATTTGATTGGAAAACAAGAAGGAGAAGAAGATAATATTGGGAAATGATGTGGGAGCATAGTAGTGAAGGACATAGTAATAACCATCCTCTCTTTGATGAGTAATTATATATCACCAAAGATTTTCAAGCAGAGAATTGTTGAAATGCCTTAAATTTCTGCAACAATTTACTGGCTCAGAAATCTTTGGTGACCTATAATATCTTAGCAAGGGCTTCCCTGGTGGCTCAGTTGGTAAAGAATCTGCCTGCAATGTGAGAGACCCGGGTTTGATCCCTGGGTTGGGAAGATCCCCTAGAGGAGGGAATGGCAACCCACTCCAGTATTCTTGCCTGGAGAATCCCCATGGATAGAGGAACCTGACAGGCTACAGTCCATGGAGTCACAAAGAGTCAGACATAACTGAACTACTAAGCACAGCACAGTATCTTAGCAAAACATTTGTTTTGATTTGGGTTCTTTCCTCTTTGTTTGGGTTATTTGACTTTCTTTTCTAGTCTTAACATGGCAGCTTAGTTTATTGATTTGGGATCTTTCTTTCTTCACTTTAATATACTCATTTCATGCTATAAATTTTGCTCTAAGCACTGGGTTAGCTGTAGTCCACATTTCATGTTGTGGTTTTCTTTTTGATCTGTTCAAAATATTTTCTAATTTCCTTTGACTGTCCCTCTTTTGCCTGTGGATTAGTTGGGAGTCTGCTGTTTAATTTCCAAGTGATTGGAAGGTTTTCTGTTCCTTTTCTCTTACTGATTTCTAGTGATAAAAAAAGTCTGCCTGCAAATGCAGGCGATGCTAGAGACAAGGCTTCAATTTCATTATGTCCAGAGAGCATACTTTGTATGACTTCACTTATTAAAATTGGTCAAGATTTGTTTTATGGCCTAGGATTTGGTCCATCTTGGTGAATGCTTAATGTGCACTTGTGTATTTTGCTGTTTTTGGGTGGAGTGTTCCATTAATGCCAATTAAATCCAGATGGTTGATCATGTTGCTTATTTCTTCTAAATCCCTTCTAACTTTCTGCCTCCTAGTTCTATCTGTTACTGAGAGAGTGTTGAAGTCTCCACATCTTACTCTGGCTTTGCCTATTTCTCCTTTGAATTCGTCAGTTTTTTCTTCATGTGTTTTGAAGCTCTATAGTTAGATGTATACACATTTAGTATTGTTATATCTTCTTGATGAATTGACTCTTTTATACATGTGATATTCCTCTTTATCTTTGGTAATTTTGTTTTGATGTCTATCTTGTTTGATATGAGTATAACCAGCCCATCTTTTTTTTTTTTTTTTTT
>SJYQ01001156.1:22511-120100 GCA_006410935.1 Redunca redunca | reverse complement strand
GGTAAGCTCACTTGTTAGTTCTAGTAATTTATATACTCTAAAGTTCATCAATTTAAAGTGTACAATTCAGTATTTTTAGAGTATTGACAGAGTCATGTAACCATCACCATAATCTAATTTTAGAACATTTTCATCACCTCCAATCCAGGTAGTTCTCTTTCCTTTGGACTTCTAGTCTAACTCCATTGATTAGAGACCATACTTTATATGATTTCAGTATTTTATATTTGTTGAGGTTCTTTTTATGATCAACTTGGGTTAATGTTTTATGTGCATTTAAATATTGGAGAAGGCAATGGCAACCCACTCCAGTACTATTGCCTGGAAAATCCCATGGACGGAGGAGCCTGGTAGGCTACAGTCCATGCAGTCACAACTGGTTAATGCTTTATGTGCTTGTGCAGGGATATCATTTCTCTGTTGTCGAGTGGTGTTTTATAAATGTCATTATACACCCCAGCAACGTACGTTGATAGATCTGTTGGTGTTGGTCAGGTCTGTATCCTTAGTGATTTTCTGTCTACTTATTTTATTGATTACCGAGAGAGGAGTCTTCAGATATAACTGAAGGTTTACCTCTTTCTTCTTTCACTTATACCAGTTTTTGTATCATGTATTTTGGTAGTTCTTTTGTCCGTTGAATGCATATTTAGAGTTGTTATGTGTTGTTGCTGAATTCATCCCTTTGTAATGTAATGACTCTCTTTATCCCTGATAAAATCCCCTGTTCTGAAATCTACTTTGTCTGATAATATAGCCACTTCAGTGTTCTTTTGTCTAGTGTTTGCAAGATATATCTTTTCTGTCTAATTTTTAACCTTCCTGTGTATTTATATTTAAAATGTGTTTCTTATAGACAGTATATTTTTTGGTCTTTCTCTTTTATCCAGTCTGAGAATCTTTGTCTTTTATTTGGTGCTTTTGTATCAACTAGATTCAATGTGGTGACTAAATAAAATCTACTCTCCTTGCCAGTTCTTTTCTTTATTTTGCTAGTTATTTTCTATTTGTTTCAGTCATCCTTCCTTATCTTTCTATCCCTCATTTTTGGTCTGCTTCTGGATGAATTCAGAGTTTACTATGATTCTATTCTGTGTATTATTGGAGTGTGTGTATAATGACTCAGTTGTGTCCAACTGTTTGTGACCACATGGGCTGTACTGCGCCAGGCTCCTCTGTCCATGGAATTCTCCAGGTGAGAATACTGGAGTGGGTTGTTATTCCCTTCTCCAGGGGATGTTCCCAACCCAGGGAATGAACCTGAGTCTCCTGCTTTGCAGGCAGATTCTTTACCATCCTAGCCACCAGGAAAGCCTTTATGTATTATTGTTGGCTTATTATTTGTACCTCTATAAATATTTTTTTCTGGTGATTGTCCTAAGGTTTACTGCCTTTTCTCCCAAAGGTTATCAAAAGATATCTTTCTTCAATAGATTACATGCTACTGTTAACTTAAAAAATGCACGATGTGAGAGCTGTGAGTTAAGTTTCATTTGGGGGCAAAATGAGGACTGCAGCCTGGGAGACAGCACCTCAGATAACTCTGAGAACCTGCCCCAAAGAGGCCAGTATATATGTGATTTTGGTGAAGTGGAAATACATGCAATCAAGCACATATTTCTCCAGAAGATTTCTGCTAGTCTCATGAAGCTTTTGGTAGTCATGAGGAACAACTGTCACCATGAAGGATTTTAATGCTTTTCTAAATATAAGGAGATATAAGAATTGGGCTCATAGAATCTGCTCCTGAAAATATCTAACTATCTGAAGACCTGTCCTACCAGATTTCCCAGAGTACAATGTGCCTCATTTCTGCTCTCCACCCTGAACTCCTTTCAGGGGCTGTTGAAGGTCAGCAACTGCAGCAGCGCATGAATTAATCCTATGGAGATAGATGGCAAGTGCCAATTTGTAGTTGACACTACCTTCCAATCATATTATACCACTGTGTGTAGGGCAGGCCCTTCACAACTGTATGTTCCCACTTTCTCCCTCCCTTCTTCTGTGGTACTTCTCATACATCCTGCTTTTACACATGCTATCAACCTACAGCATGTTCTATTGTTTTTTTACAATTCAAGTTTTATAGCAATTAAAAATAAGAAAAATAGTCTTTCCTATTTAAGACTATTGTAACCATTTCTGGATATCTTGAGGGCTTCCCTGGTGGCTCAGCTGGTAAAGAATATGCCTGCAATGTGGGAGACCTGGTTTTGATCCTCTAGGTCCATCCAACTCACTTTTTTAAAGTGCAAAATTCATGACTTTTAATATCAAACCATGATTTGTGCAACCATCCCTGCTTTCTAATTTCAGGACAGTTTTATCATCTCTCAAAAGAAACTCTATACCCAGGATCAGTCACTCCTCACTCCCCTATTCTCAGTCCCTTCTTTCATTTTGAAAAATACTATTATTAGATACAGAATTTTGAGTCACAGCTTCCCTCTTCCTATCATCCCAAACTCCAGATATTTCACTTTATTGTCTTTTGACTCACATACTTTGCAAAAAGAAGGTTAATGTAATTCTTGTCTTTGCTCCTCTGTATGTAATGTATATTTTTCTCTTATTCCTCTTTTGATATCATGTGTCTAGGGGTGTGTGGTTTGTGTGTATGGTGTGTTTATCTGGTATGTGAGGTGTGTGTGCATGTGTGTGTACATGTGGCATGAGGAATATGTACATGCATATGTGTGTTCTGTATGTGTGTACATGTGTGCATACGTGCACATGCATCTCCATGTTGTGTGTATGTGTGTGGCATGATGAATGTGCACATGAATATGTATGTTGTGTGTGCATGTGTGTGTGTGCATCTGTGTGGTCTGTTTGGGATTTATCATTTTGGGGGACTGTCTGCACTTCTTTAATTTGTGGTTAAATGTACTCCATTATTTTCCAACATTTTTAGTTATTTGCTCTTCAAATATATTTTGTTGTCGCAGTTTCTCACTTCTACGTCTGGAATTTCAGTATACACATATGAGAATATTGTGACACTGTTCCTTCATGCTCTTGTTTTTAGAAGTTCCCCTTTTCACTTGGGGTTTAGCTTGGATAATTTTAATCGACCCATCACAGGGTTCACTGATTCCTTCTCTGCCTGTATTGCATCTACTTATGAGCTCCCAGACGGAGTGTTTGATCTGTTATATGTTTTATTTTTAGTGGCAGCATTTCCATTGATTCCTTCCTATAATTTTCATCTCTCTGTAGAATTTCCCCTTCTGTACATGAATACTGTCTCATTTTCCCACTAAAGCATTTAACATATTAGTCACAGCTATTATTTAAAACTTTCTGATACAGTTTTGATTTTTTTTAATCTCTAGACATGGTTTTCCCTGCTTTTTTGTGTGTCATACTTTTAGAATAAATGCTGGGCATCAGGTGTAACACAGTGAGGACTGAGGTCAACAGTACTGCTGCTGGGAAAAGAGTACAAGAGCTCTTGTCTGCTGGGCATTAATGTGTGTATGTACAGTAGTGCACACATGTGCTTATGTGTGTGTATAGTGCATGCATGCATAAACATGCATTTTAACTCATGACTGTGCACTAACATCTATGCATGTTATGTGTGTATATGCCTATGTGTGTGCATGCACGAGCACGTTTGCTTGTGCACACGTGCACATGTATGCTCGTAATATATGCACACACATGAATACATATATGCATGTATACACATGTTGCAGGTATATGTATGTGCACATGTTCACATGTATGTGTGTATGTCTGTGTGTGCATGCATGAGTACAGGTTTGCTTGTGTGTGCATGCACACACATGCATGTATATGTGTATGTGCGCATACACATGTGTGTATATGCATGTGTGTATGTGCCTGTTTGCATGTATGTGCATGTTAAATCAGTCTGGTGGGGAGTGGAGCTGGCTTGGGTTCTGTAGCCATGGATACCGTCAGCACTGCACTGGCTTCAGTCTCCTCTGGCATAGCCTTGCACTTGGGGTGGGGTTGGTTCAGCAGAGGGAGTTCCTCACTGTTCCTGCTCCACTTTCAGTTCCAGGCCTTTCTCCTCAGCCAGAACAGCTCCCCATGCTCTTGCCTCTCCCGTTCCTAAGATGCTGAGTCCAGCTGGCCTGGAAGTGTGGTGGTGGTAAGTCCATTTTCCTGGTCAGCCTCAGGCTCAGGTTGCCCAAGTCCCTGCATTGTGGGCAGATGTCCTCAGTGGCTCTGCCCCTCTTTGGGTATAAGGGGACCTTTCTGCCCCTCTTCAGGGACAGAGAGTGGTGTCTCACTTCCTCCAGCCACGGAGGTTCTTCCCAGTACCCTGGGGTGCAGTGGCAGCTGTCCTTCTCCAGCAATGTCAGGATTTTGGTCCCTGGGGAGAAAGTCCAGGCAGGTGTCATGCCCGTGGCATGGTGGCCCCTCACTTCTCCTGTGAACCTCGCTGAGAGGCTGCCTCCCGGCTCGCACCACCAACATCTTCTTAGCACCTGCTGATCATGGAGAAGGGCTTGGGCTGGGGTGTGAACTCCCCTCTGTCTGCAGCAACAAGGGGCCTTATGCTCTCATCTAGCTCCCACCCGCCTTTCCAAATTCACTGCAGTTCTTTTGCTGAATTCTCCTTACCTGTGTGGGCCCCATTTCCTCATGCCCCCTCTCATGTGAGCCAAGACTCATGCACACCTCTCCTTAGAGGAGTCTGTCTTCCTCTCATTTCACGCCTAGTGGGCACCCTGACCTCTGTGTGCTCGTGGACTCAAGAAATTCTCACTTTTGTAGATGTGGAGGCTGCTCTCATGGTGAAGGGGGTAGTGCTCTTTCCGGCCTTCCATGTCCTTGGAGAAAAAGAGTTTGGGTTTCCATGCCCACGATCACAGGACAGCTGCTCCGTCTCTTCTCATCACTTCTGTGCTTGGGCCAGAGAAAAGGTAAAGGTCAGCAGGCTTCAGGAAGAGCAAAGGTCAAGAGTGTTTTCTTGGAAGGCTGTGCCACAGGCATCTGCCTATGTCCCACTGTGTGTGGTCCCCTGGTCACCCCAGCTGAAATGAAAGTGACTGTTTTTACCTGAGTTACAGGCACACTAATGCACTTATTATTATTATTTTTTGGCCATGTAGGATCTTAGTTTCCCGACCAGGAATCGAACCCATGTCCCTGCAGGAGAAGCACAGAGTCTTAACCACTGGGCCACCAGTGAAGGCCCTCCCGCCGCCCCATGCACTTGGGATTCTGCCTGGGGAGAAGGGAAAGACTGGGTTTGGGGCAGGCAGTTAGCCATGTCTTCTAGGTAGTCTTCTTAAAACCCTCCTCCCCAAACTCAACAATTTCTTAAGCTCTAACCCTCCCCTCCTCTTTGGAAATTGGATGAAAGCTATGGAACACTCTCCCCTCAAAAGTTCATGTGTTTGCATTCAAACAGAATTGTGCATATGACTTCAGGGTGTTCAGTGACTCTATGAGGCTCTGCCTGCCTGTCAGGACTTACGGGACTGTCACCCCTGAGGCTTAGTCTTTTTCTTAAAAATTTTTAAATTGGAGGATAATTGCTTTACAGTATTGCATCTGTCTGCCATTCAACACAAATCCACCGTAATTATATATACATATGTCCTCCTTTATGCGAAGAGTTGGCTCATTGGAAAAGACCCTGATGCTGGGAGGGATTGGGGGCAGGAGGAGAAGGGAACAACAGAGGATGAGATGGCTGGATGGCATTGCTGACTCGATGGACGTGAGTCTGAGTGAACTCCGGGAGTTGGTGATGGACAGGGAGGCCTGGCGTGCTGCGATTCATGGGGTCGCAAAGAGTTGGACATGACTGAGCGACTGAACTGAACTGACTGATCTCCCTCTCGAGCTTCCCTCCCACCCCGCCCCCCACCTCACCCCTCTAGGTCATCACAGAGCACTGAGCTGAACTCCCTGTGTTATACAGCAGCTTCCCACTAGCCATCTGTTTTACACGATAGTCTATTCTGTCAGCGCTAATCTCCCAATTCATTCTACGCTCCCCTTTCCCTGTTGTTTGCACCAATCCATTCTCTCTGTCTCTCCATTCCTTCCCCGAAAATAGGTTTGTCCGTACCATTTTTCTAGACTCATATATATGCAGTAATATACGGTATTTGTTTTTCTCTTTCAGACTTACTTCACTCTGTATGACAGGCTCTAAGTTCATCTGCCTCTGATGGTCAGTCTTATTCTTGGTTGCCCAGAAGCAGAGCCTGGGGTTGACAGTGTGTTTGTATAGTTTTCTTGGAGGTTGAATCCAGGCATGAAGGTATTTACAGGGAAATAAAACAGGCCGGAGAGAAAGTCAGTTCAAGGGGTTGTTATTGGGTTGCCAACCCCGGAGTAGAAGAGAAGGAGGAGGTGTTTATCTGCTGGGTCCTGAGCCCACTGGGCAGGGCTGCTTCCTGTCAGTGAGCGCCCCAGTTCTGGGTACTGATGCATGTGGCCACATGGCCCCCCCACCCCCACATCTCATCTGTCAAGTGGGAGGGGCCCCATGCGGGCAAAGGCACACTGTGGGGAGTGAGGCTGGCAGGGGCTGCTATCAGGAAGATCATCCCAGTGCATGGGACTAAGGAGTGAGGCTGACAGGACCAGCAGTGATGAGCAGGAGGGCCTGGGATGCCAACAGCCAAGCTCCACCTCTCTCTCCATCCCCCCTCCCTTTCTGCCCCTTCCTTTCTGTGCCTACAGGTCACTGAAGGACAAATGACTGCAGCTTCTCAGATCCATCCCTTTCGCCAGGACTCTTGATCACAAGGGACGGAAGCCAAGCTCAAACTTCCTCCAGGGAAACATGAATTGATTGGTGCCTGTCGGCGAACACTGGCTCTAGCATCGAAGATCCAGGAGCTCGGCAGACACCATCGAATCTCTTAGTTTGGTCTGTCCATTCTTTGCACCATAGTAACTCTTTATAGTGGAAAAGTGGGTATGAGCAGCCTTAATTTAAGATCCTTCTGGGTTATAGCAGCTTCAGTAGGGGTGGGGGGCCTCTTCTCTTCTGAGGTGCTGGTCTGGGAAGATTAGAGCCTAGCCGTAGGATGCATGACCAGCACAGGCCTGGGGCACAGAGGTGCTGCTGGGGGTTCCCACCCTCCCCTGGCCCTCCCAACAGAAGCACGTGGGCTGATGGAGGACGCACCCTCCAAAGGAAGACCACTTACTTGTAGCCACAGAAGGGGAAGGGGAAGGCTGGGCTGGCAGGAACAACACGGGCCCTTGGTACACCCCAGGCTACTTCCGGAATGTCTTTCTAGAATGTTCCTCCTTCCCTTGTCCCTTGAGAGAGAGAATTCCCCAACTCCCTCCCACCATTTCTGCAGTGCATTCATCTCTCAAGCTCTAACCCTGTTGATTGCTATGGTGTGTCTGTGTGTTGCCCGTACCCCTAACACTGGCTGGGGGCATCACAGTTCTTCCCGGGGCAGCATCTCCACGGAACCCAGTGGGACAGGGTCGCTGGCCAGGCAGCTCTTTACAAATGTGATGCTGTGTTGAAGGCTGTGTGGGTGGGGAGGTGCGGCTGAGGGAGAGGAGAACCAGGCACTGAGATTTCATCACCCTGCCAGCGTCTGGGCGGCTCTACAGGGCTCTTCATGAGCTCCACGCTGTGCTCCTGCTGACACATATCCAGCTGTGGGTGAATGATCCAGTTAAGCCCCTATTTTCAGTCGACTTTACACTTTGTTTCATCCCTGTAAAACTGTATTGAATAGAGTCTAATTGGAATTTAAGCTTCCTTTGATTTGTTTCAGCTTTATCCCAGTATAATTGACAAAATGGTAATATATTTAAGGTGTGTGATGTGATGATTTGATATACATGTACACTGTGAAAGGACTCCGGCAGCAGAGCTAATTAACACATCCGTCACCTCACATCTCACATATTTATCTTTTTTGGGAGGTGAGAACATAAATTCAACTCTCTTAGAAATGTTAATTACACCATATAGTCTTATCCACTAGAGTCACCATATTATATATTAGATCCTTATCTTATAATTGAAGGTTTACATTCTTTTACCAACCTCTGGTAAAGGGATTCACAGGGATGGGATTCCAGACCCACCCTCCATCAGTATCTTTTCCAAAATACCCCCACCATGGGAAAGGATGTTTTACTTGAAGATGGGCTCATCTCAGCACCTGAAAAGGAACCAAGAAAGGTAAGAGATATGAATGAGCACAAACCTGCTATCTGGGGTTGAGATGAGAAGCAAGTCCATGGGGAGTGAGGGCAGGTTCCGCTGACTTTGATTTCTACCCAGCCTTTATTGCTGTTATTGTGCTGAGATGCCTCCTGTTATCTGATGGTCATTTTTAAAGAATGTTTATTGGAGTATAGTTGGCTCACAATGTTGTGTTGATTTCTGCTGTACAGCAAAGTAAATCAGTTATACATATACACATAGCCACTCTTCTTTAGATTCTTTCCCCATGTAGGTCATCAAAGAGTATTGAGTAGAGTTCCTTGTGCTATACAGTAGGTCCTTATTGGTTATCTGTTTTATATACAGTAGTATATATATGTCAGTCCCAGTCTCCCAATTCATCCCTCCCCCTTTCTACCCAGTAACCATAAGGTTGTTGTCTACATCTGTCACTCTATTTCTGTTTTGTAAATACGTTCATTTGTACCATTTTTTTAGGTACCACATGTAAGTAATATCATATGATAATATGTCTGACTTTCTTCACTCAGTATCACAATCTCTGGGCTGACGGTGATTTTCATGGTTAAAAAAAGAACACAGCCAGCGTGGTTCAGGCTCAGTGATGGGACAGGTCCATTTAATCAGCAATCTGTCTAATGTTCCGTGAATTAAGAAGTGGACTAAGGAAAGCCTGCATTGGCTCCCCCTCCTCTTGCATCTTTCTCTTTCTTCCAGAAGGAGGCGGTGGGAGGGAGAGAAAGCAGATGAAATGCAGAGATAAAGGCTGCAAGTTTCCGCAGAGGCCATCGGCCTAGGCTACAGGATGAAGGTGCAGTTACGACAGTGGAATCTGCCATTTTTTCAAGTGCGAAGAGATGGAGAAACGTGCGCAGGAATTTTCTGGAACCCTGCTGCCACTGTGCAGGGAAGTTCAGGCTATCAGATCATCTGAGAGGTTGTGGGCTACAAGCGCAAGTTAAAAATAATCACTTCACAGTTTTGACATCACTTTTTTTTATTCTCCCCCATGGAGACTGGAGGTCATTTTCTTATCCTCTTTAGGAAGTACTTGGACTCTGTTCCCATTTAAAGTCAGGACGAAGGAGCTAATAATATTAGTTAACATTTCATGAGTGTTATTTTCTACTTTATAATAATAATCACAGCTAACATTTATTGAGTAATATGTTTTTTTTTTTTTGCTTGCAAAAAACAGCGAGCGTTTATGGAGTGCTACATATTTTCCAAGCAGTGCTTTGAAAGCCTTATATGTATCATCTCATTTCTTGTTACAGCTCTTTGGAGCTGAAACTATTACCTCCATTTTACAGATGAGGAATTTGAAACAGAGAGGTTCAGTAACTTGCCTAAGAACACACAGCTAGTTAAATGTTGGAGAGGGTACAGGGAAGTAAGTATTAGTTAATCAAGTGTGTGTTAGTTAGGGGCATCCCTGATGGCTCAGACAGTAAAGAATCCACCTGCAGCGCATGAGACACTGGTTGGTATTTGTGTGGGTTAACTGTGTTACTTAATGGTGTGTGTGGGGACATGTATGCAATATAGATTAAAGTTTTAGTTTCTAGTAAAGTTAGATGAGGCTGGCTAAGGGTCCCTGGATGCTGTAACTGTGGGTTGGTGGGGGGGAGATGTGGGGTTTGGTGTAATGGCCCAGTGCACCTTGTAAACAGTTTTATTCATCTCTGAAAAGGTTAAAGAGAAAAGTGGCCAGCATCCTGTGGAGGGCATGTGCTGGGGAATGGGTGTGGGTGTTTTGTTTTTTTTTTCCTACCCCTAGATCACCTTACTTTTTTCTTTGGGCAAAGAAGACTCAGCTCTAAACAGAGTTTATTGTCTGTTGTACGTTTTGTATTTATTAATATTTACACTGACTTTGAAGGTGTTAAGGGAAAGCAGCTAAGGCATGTCCACACCCTGGCTCTGTCTGCTCTGCTTCAGAACCGCAGATCCTGAAAATAATTCTCACTTCTTCTTAACAGACCGGTGTTAGGACCCAGGAAGGATCCAGCAGCCGTGGGATATAAACAGAGGAGCGGAGCTGAACAAAGTTTGAGGAGAGCGCCTTACATCACTCACTCTCTCCACCCGGAGCGCCGCGCTGGGGACAGACAGAGGTGTAAGCCTGAGTCACACCAGAAGAACTCAGGCAGCGACGCACTGGCCGGAGAGCCCCGGGAGCTCCAGACGCAATTCCTCCCGCTTCCAGGAAAAAGGGCAATGTCCAACTCCGGACCTAAATGGAGACAAATGACGGCTCNTCCGATGGGAGCTTGACTGCTCCAGCCCCTCTGAGGAAACCCCTCGCCCACCCCCGGCTTTCCCTTTGCCATCGTGAGTCCCTTCTGGATGCATCACCATGAAGCTTTCCTTGGGGAGGACGGAAGAAGAGAGAAACTTTTCCGTACTCCTTCCCAGAGAAGGAGGCCCATGGGACCATGGTGGGAGTGCACTTATTGGCCCTTGTTCCCATTTGCTGTTTGGCTGGTACATGCATGGTGGAGGGGACCTCACACTAACATCCCCAAGTCTTTGCCTGGGAGCCGTGAGAGCAACACTGACCTGGGGGTGAGCGTGCCTCTGGCCGTGATTATTGTCTAGAGCAGCCCTGCTGCCTCCACAACCCACCAGAGATGGTGGGCGCATTCATCCATCCATGGTGTGAATCCAGGTCCCAGGAGATGGACCCCGGTCTTGTGGGAGCACCAGCGTGGTGCTGGGTGAAGGTGGACGTGGGGTGGGGGTCTGTCCCCGTTGGAGTGACACAGCCCTCACGGTGGGCGCTGGGGCATCCTGTCATCTCCCTGTCTTTACCTGCAGGTCTCACAGGGCTTGCCGCTTCTTCTTTTTCTTCTTCTTCTTTTTTTTTTTTAAAGTTTATCCTTAAATCTATAATAGGTTCCAAGACAACACTTCCTCCTAGCTATAGGTGGCAACGGACATTATGGCAGGGAATCCAGATGTTTAAGCAGAAATGGGACTAAGGATCGTCGTTGCCTCCGGCACCAGGGCCAGCAGATTTTTCGCCAGATTTCTTTATTCCACCTGTGGCCAGGGGCGTTTCCCTGGCAGCCTTCGCTTTTAGTTCCTCGGCTTTCTTCTGCCCCTCCTCCTGTTTCGGCTTGGATGTCTTATCTTCCTCATCTGTTTCCTGGGCTTCTTCTTGCCACCTTTGCAGCTCAACATAGCACCTGCTGCCCTTTCCCAGACCCTTCCAGGTCGTGCTGGTGTTTCTTTTTATCTGCACATTCAAGTTCAATCTTCTGTTGAAAAGGATGTGAAGGTGGTAAATTTTCACCGGCTCCCCTTTCCTTGGCCAAAATGCTGAACGATTTGGGGAAAAATAAATCATCTAGCGTCGCACTAGAGGGAGGCTGTGTGAGCCCTACCGCTAACCCACGCCTCATAGCGCACGCTGATTTCCCAGGAGAGATGAGGGGAGGGGTCTGGCCAGGAACATCAGGCAGAGTGAACAGAGCGGTCCTGAGACCCCAGCCCCATCAGGGGGGAAAGAGAGCTGCAAGGAGGTTCCCACATTGTGCCTTTGGCCACATCTCCCCACATCCACTCGCATTCTAGGCTCTGAGCTTCAAGGAGCGGCTTGAACCCAGCCTTGGTTTCATAGGAAGACTGTTCCTCTCACATCCTAATTTAGTGTAGAAGATGTTTTTCTGTTGGTCAACTAACTACCTTAGAGAAATCATACTAATACTGACGATCACAGACATGTTACTAATAAGAAGCAATAGACAATGAAACCTGGGTGGGGAGAGTTCAAGTTTAAAACCCCGGATTTCTGACACATACATGTACACACACACACACACACACACACACACACACAACAGGCCTGGTTTTCAACAACTGGGATATGGTACAAACAGACCAGTCTTTGCACTCAAGTCGCAAAGAGTCTGATAGAGGAGACAGACAACAAATATACTAACAAACAAAAACTTTCAAATTATAGTGTGAGTGCCATGGGAAGACAAACAAGGGGGTTGGTAGAAAGAGTGGCTGGTGGGTGATAAAAGGTGATCAGGGCAGGCCTCTCAGAGGGTGTGCCCCGTGGACCGAGGCTTGAAAGACAGCTGGTTATACAGAGCAAGAGAGCAAGCAGACTTCTGGGCAGGGGCGACAGCAGGGAGTCCTGCTGTGGAATGAACTCGGTGTGCCATGGGCCAAACAGGAGGGGACCACGGTTGGCGCGGGATTGGCAGGGACCAGTTTTCCTCTGTGTGGTGGAGGTTTCTGTCCAGTGAAGTCAGCGGAACCCTGGAGACATATTTCCCTCCACACATTCAAGAGGTGAGGGCATCCCTCTACTGACACAGAGAGTAAGTAACAGGGAAAGGATGGAATAGAAAAATCTGGAAGAAAAACTGGAAAGGAAGAACGAAAGCTTTTATTAACTTTCTTTCCAAGTATTGATACCCCTCCCGCCCTCCCCCTCTCACCAAACTGGATCAACAAAACATTAAATATGGATGAGAAATTATTCCTGAAGAACTGATTTTTTAAAAATGTATTTTACTGACTTAGAGTTGATTTGCCGTGTCATGTTAATTTCTGCTGTACTTGAAAGTGATTCAGTTATACATACGTATATGTGTGTATATATGTATATTTTTTATCATACCCTTTTCCATTATGGTTTATCATGGAATACTGAATATAGTTTCCTGTGGATCTTGTTGTTTATCCATTGTATATGTAATAGGTTGCATCTGCTAACCCCCAACTCCTGATCCATCCCTTCCCTCACTCCCCCACCTTGACCATCACAAGTCTGCTCTCTATGTCTGTGAGTCTGTTTCACAGGTAAGTTCATGTGTGTCATGTTTTAGATTCCACATGTAAGCAAGATCATATGGTATTTGTCTTTCTCTGTCTGACTTACTTCATTTAGTATGAGAGTCTCTTGTTGCATCCATGTTGCTACAAATGCCATTATTTCGCTCTTTTTCATGACTGAATAACATTCCACTGTTTACATACACCACAACTTCTTTATCCATTCATCTGTCAATAGACATTTAGGTTATTTCCATGTCATGGCTATTATAAGTAGTGCTGCTGTGAAATAAGCGTGCATTCGTCTTTTTGAATGAGAATTTTCTCTGGATAAATATCCAGGAGTGGGATTTCAGGATGGTATGTTAACTCTGTTTTTAGTTTTTGGAGGAACCTCATGCTATTCTCCATAGTGGCTGCACCAACTTACATTCCCACCAACCGTGTAGGAGGGTTCCCTTTTCTCCACACCCTCACCAGCATTTATTTAGTTGTAGACATTTTGATGAGGGCCATTCTGACTGGTGTGAGTTTTGCAGTTTTGATTTGCATTTCTCTGATGTTTAGTATCTTTTCCTTTGCCTGTTGGCTATGTGTATGTCTGAAGAACTGCTTTATAGTTGTGACCTAGGCTGGAAGTCTGTCTCTCTCAGTTTACTTTTTAGGGCTGGGAGATGTTTTGAAGACCCTGTATGAACCATGTTACCCCTCAGCTGTTGTCTTGTCTAAGTAGACATTTAGTCTGTTTAGGTTTCTTTGGTGAAAACCAGGGTGACTGTACAAACTGAAGATTCCATAGCACCTTCTTTTTGGAAAAATAGCTGAAGTGTCTAATTCACAAAATAATGAGACCCTTTTCTTCTGACACTTTTAGGGTCATGGATTGTTTACTCTTTAGGTTGTAAAAGGAAATCTATGTGTTCAATTCAGTTCCTTGATATATCTTATTCATGCCACATAATGTTTTAATTAAGAAAAAAGTCTAAATTGTTGACATTATCATGTGGGGAGATTTCAAATTAAAAAAAATGTGTTTCTGACTTAAA
This sequence comes from Redunca redunca, assembly GCA_006410935.1. NCBI lineage: Eukaryota > Metazoa > Chordata > Mammalia > Artiodactyla > Bovidae > Redunca > Redunca redunca. Next base: position 106,099 of record SJYQ01001156.1, on the reverse strand, counting down.
AATATTTATATAGTATTTATATATTTGGCTGTTCTGTGTCTTAGTTGTGGCATGCGGGATCTTTAGCTATGGCATGCAAGCCCTTCGTTGTGGCCTATGAGATCTAGTTCCCCAACCAGGAACTGAACCTGGACCCTCCGCATTTAGAGTGTGGAATCTTAGCCACTGGTCCACCAGGGAAGTTCTCTGACTTCTTTTTGAAAGTGGCAGACCTGGCAATACTGGGCATATCCTCCTACAGAGGTGGGATCATTGACTTGGGAAGAAGTCACTTTCTTTAGACAGGACACTCATTTTCTTCCCCGCCCAGCCTCCACCGCCCGGAGACCTGGGAATGAGAAACTTGGGGGTGGTCCAGGTGTTTGTTCCCAGCACCTTTTCTGATCATCTGTGCCTTCCAAATTGGAAGCCACAGTGAACATCATCCCTGGCCTCCCTGAAGGTAACCCCTCATTTCCCTGGCCCTCATGGATATTTCAGTTTGCACCTCCTTCATGACTTACTGGACAAACTCAGTGTTGATAGTTACATCCGGGCCATTTGGTGGGTAGCATGCAGGCCCTCTCCTGATCACAGACCCCCTCACCCAATCACTGATACTTCCCATCACTGGGCACTGGCTGGCATGCAGGTGGGGGGCATCTTTCTATGTGAACAAGACATGATCCCTTGATTCTATGAGCCTTCCTGCCCAGGATGGACATGGCCATTTCTCAGTGGAGCTGATAGGGAAAGAAATTTATTACCCACAGGCTTCACTTTATGAAGACGAAGATTCTGAAGATATAACATCTATTCTTTGCTCAACAGATGTTATTTCCTTTTCCTATTTTTTTCCCCCAGATGAGTTGAATATCAAGTCAATGATGTCTTCTCCTCTTCAAAATTAATATCCCAGATTTTAGAAAAAAAATCATGGTAGAAGTGAAGATGAATATTTTTGATTTTTTCATTTCATATTCTTACTGTTGAGATCCTGGAGTAGAATCACTCATTTCCCAGAGGACATCAAGTCCCTAACAGGTACAAGAGAGTTAGGTGTGCACACAGTTACCTCTCTTTGGCCCCTATTGTAGAACCAGCTGGGTTCTTGGCTTCCATTTTTGACGCATGTACATAACCCTGAAGGGACAGCCTCACAGATGGAAATTGAACAAAGAAACCCGATGGTCTGGACCTGGGCACATGTTTGGCATCCTGATAGAAAATCAGATGTTAGATGGAGTGCTTCAGTTTCCTCTGAAAATTTCATGTGGACATTATCTGTGGTCATTTAACATTCAGTTGCTTCCCTGGTGGCTCAGAGGTTAAAGCGTCTGCCTTCAGTGCGGGAGACCCAGGTTCGATCCCTGAGTCAGAAAGATCCCCTGGAGAAGGAAATGGTAACCCACTCCAGTATTCTTGCCTGGAGAATCCATGGATGGAGAAGCCTGGTAGGCTACAGTCCACGGGGTCGCAAAGAGTTGGACATGACTGAGCGACTTCACTATAACAGTCAATAAAACAGAAATGAAAATCTCTCATCTTACATCCCATTTCTCAATTTTGTTACCGCAAACTAATCTCAGTTTCTAGAGTACACAGCCAAGCAGCCCCTCTTTCTCTTTTCCCTGCCCTCTGAAGCACTGTATTTTACACAAAATAGTTCACAATATACATATTTTCTCACTTTGATTTTTTCTGACTTAACAATATGACTAAAGAATATTCTATGTCAGTACATGTAAATCAGCCTCATTATTTATCCTAGCCACACCCTAGATCATTATATAGATGTTCCATATGTATTTAGCCAGCCCTCTGTAAATGACCATGTAGGCTGTTGCAGGTTTTTGTTACTCTTTTAAAAATTCTGCAACAAATACCCTTATACGTAGGTCTTTGATCATATGCATGAGAATATGATAGATCTTTAGAATAGATTTCTAGGAATTAAATTGCTAGGTCAAACATCATGTGAGCTTAAGATTTTGATAGCTATTGCTCTCCAGAAAGGTGAACTCCCACCAGAAAAGGTGGTAGAACTTGCCCACTTCAGTATGTTGTTGTTCAGTCAGTAAGTCCTGTCTGACTCTTTGCGACCTCACGGACTGCAGCACACCAGGCTCCTCTGTCCTCCACTGTCTCCTGGAGTTTGCTCAGATTCATGTCCATTGAGTCGGTGATGCTATCTAACCAACTCATCCTCTGCCACCCCCTTCTCCTTTTGCCTTCAGTCTTTCCCAGCATCAGGGTCTGCTCCAATGAGTTGGCTCTTTGCATCAAGTGGCCAAAGTATTGGAGCTTCACCTTCAGTAACAGTCCTTCCTAATGAATATTCAGGGTTTATTTCCTTTAGGATTGAATGGTTTGATCTCCTTGCAGTTCAAGAGATAAGTACTTAAGTCTTCTAATAAGTGCAACTTTTCATTTGCCATTCTGATAAGTGAATAGGCTAGCTCGCTGTAGTTTTAACATGCTTTTTAAAAATTATCAGCAAGGCTGAACTTCTTATATTTCTAAAAGTAATTTGCATTTCTTTTTCCTTGAACTGTCTATGTCTATTTTGTGTATAGTAGTTATATATTTTAATCCCAAATTTGTAATTTATCCCTTCCCCTACTTTGCCCTTTGGTAACCATATGTTAATTTTCCATGTTTGTGAGTCTATTTCTATTTTGTAAATAAATTAATTTGTATCTTTTTTTTTTTTTTTAGATTCCACATATGAGTGATATCATTTAGCATTTGTCTTTCTCTGCCCTGTTTACTTCACTTAGTAAGATAATCTCTAAGGTCCATCAGTTGGTACAAATGGCATTATCTCACTGTTTTTTATGGCCGAATTGTACTCCACTGTATATATATGTGCCACTTCTTCTTTACCCATTCCTCTGGTGATGGACACTTCAGTTGCTTCCATGTCTAGACTGTTCTAAATAGTGCTGAAATGAACACTGGGGGTGCATGCATCTTTTTGAATTAGAGTTTTCTCTGGATGTATGCCCAGGAATGGGATTTCTGGGTCATACGGTGGTTCTGTTTTCAGTTTTTTAAGGAACCTCCATACTGTTTTCCATAGTGACTGCACCAATTTATATTCCTACCAACAGTGTGGGAGGGTTCCATTTTCTCCACACTTTCCAGCATTCATTCTGTATAGACTTTTTTATGATGGCTCTTCTGGTTGGTGTGAGGTGGTACCTCACTATATTTTTAATTTTTGATAATTAATGTTGTATTTTGATAATTAGAGATGTTGAGCATATTTAGTAGATACTTTTTGATTTTTGAGTTTTCTTTATTAAGAATAGGTCAAGTCAACCAGTGTCTCCTGCATTTTAGGCGGATTCTTTACCAGCTGAGTTACCAGGGAAGCCCTTCATTTATTCAAGGGTTCTTTTACATCCTTCAGTATGATTTGATTGTTTTCTTCCTGAGAATGTTGTGTAGTTCTTATTCTTTTGTTATTAAATGTCTTCTCTTTATTGATTGCATTTATAAATTGAAACCTTTCTTCTGTTTTTTTTTTTAGCATTATTATATGAATACAAGAGAGCTATTCACATTTGCATATTTAATTTGTATCAGCTTCCTTACTAAATTCTTTTACCATTTGTAACAGTTTTTCACTTACTAAATTCTTTTCTTATTTGTAATAGTTTTCCATTTTCATTATCAGGCATACATCATTTGAAAATAATGATCATATTATCTCTTCTTAAAAAATATTTTTTTACAATGAACAACACAAAGATTACTTTGGTAATTTTAACTTTTCTGGGACCTGGCAGACATTGAAGGCAGTTGATTATTATTTAGTCATCTGGATCTTTATTTCCATTTCTGGGAACTGTTCACAGAGAATTAATCCAAGAGAAGATTCAAGTTAGGAGAACAGTTGAGTGTGTGATGCTGCAGCCTCTCCAGGGACTATTACTCAAACTGCATTATGAGAGTTAGAGAGAAAAAAAAATGAAATAATTCATATGATATTAAGTGAGAAGAGCAGAATAAAAAAGAGCATGTCTGCACAATATGATATCTACTCAAAGCACAAAGACCCTAAAGGAGACTTTTAAAGGATTAATTTTTAGTATGGAGGAAGCAGAGCAATAATAGAAAGATCAAGATCAATTCAAGAGATGTATATGGAGGATTATATCTAAAACCAGTTGGTTGGGTGACTGCTGAGGTGGCATTGTATTCCTTGTCTTAACAGATGGCTAGAAGTACAATTATTTTATAGATTATTGTTAGACTGAAATGAGGACGTATTTGTAGAGTCTCATGCGATATCTGCACAATATAGCTGCTGGCTTCCTCCTCTTTTTCAGCCTTATTTTTTCTCTCTTGTCTGATTGCATCAGCTATTTCTCTTAAAGTATAGGAACTAACGGTGGGATAAGGGATAATGGACATTCTTATCTTTTTCTCTGACACGTGTGGGCATGCTTCATGTGTTGTGCCATTAGGCAGAATGGCTTTTATTTTCTTTTGGCTAAAAGATATCTATTCCTATTTAGTATGTTTTATCCTGTAAAAATATTCATTTATTTTTAATTCATTGAGTTTTTGAAACCTGGGAGTGTGTGTTGAATCTATTCAAATACTTTTTGAGTACCTCCACAGTCACTCTGATAATTAATCCTTCCCCCAATTCCTGATGTAGGTAGTAAGTAGCTCCTTATGTCCAGCTCTTTCTTTATTAATAGTGATGTAACATTTTTATTCTTTTTTCCCTCAAGGGTTTGAGGTCCTGGCTTCTGCTTCCCATTACTGGCCATTGGAAAATGTGGACGGGATCCACGAACTTCAGGAGACAACTGGAGGTAGACAGGGGTGGGAACAGAAACTGGGGCCCCATGGGCATCTCTTAGGAATTAGGAGCAGTCCAGAGAGACAGGGAACAACAAACAGCATCAGCTGTGAAGCCAGGATGACAGAGATGAATAGACATTTGTGTTGCTTCCCCTTAATAATTGTTATTGCAAAGTATTTTCACTATAACTTTTATATGTTTTATGATTAAAAGACAACATTTATGTTTCAAAATATTAAGATGTGCATTTTCTCCAACAACCTTAAAACAAAAGCAGAGTCAGGATGTATGTTTTCTAGGTAGACACAAATGGCGTAATCTACACACCTGCCAAAGCAGGGGCCCATTTGAACCTAGGGTCAAAAGTTGTGCCAGTGAAGATTAATGCCCTGTTTGTGGGGGTCACAATTTCATTTAGCAAAGGTAATCCCACCCACCCATCAGCTCTTCCATGCTTCACTGAGAGCCCCCCTGTCATTGAACATCACCTAAGATGCTTCCAGGGGTCTGCAATTCCATGGAAAATAAAGTTTGTATCTGACTCAGTTCAGACTTTTACGAGGAGAAACCCCAGACAGCCCTGAGTACTTTTTCCATCCCAATAAGATTTTTCGAAGTGTAAGTTTTGAGTAATCTGGGATGTTCTGACATTTTAATTTTTATTCCTCCTGATTATGTCCAATGATTGATTTGTACAGCAAGAGGTTTATGTACAACCATGCTAGCACATGCTCGGATTGTCTGTACTGGTTCTTTGCAATAGATTGAAAAAAGAAAACCCACATTGCTGCTTATTAAGATTCTCACACCAGCACACTGATTTGTTCCTTATTCCCAGGATGTCATGTGCTGCCATAAATTGTCACCTCAGGTTCTAAAATGTCTTTCTTAAACTTTGCAAATCAGGAAGTATTACAGTGGATGTCTCTGCTGCTGGCATCCTTAAAGGCACTCAAAGAGCAGGGCCCTCCAGAAGGATGCTGTCTGCCTTCCTGTGCAGGGCTACCCAAAGCCCTGCCTTCATCCGGCACTATCTCTTCCTTGCCTGCATGTTGGGCAGCAGGCCATGATGAAAACTTACACTGAACCATTGAGGCTTCATATATTCTCCAAATAGTCTGTGCTATAGGGATGGACTGTTCCTATGGCAGTTCATTTTGTAACTATCTCGGGTCAAAAGAAATGGCTTCCCCTTGTCATAATCTAATTTTCTCTTCTCAGGGCTTTTATTTTAAAGCCTTTGAAAGGAGGTCATTCCAAGTGGAAAATGCATTGTCAAAATAGCTCCATGTTTGGGAGCTGGGTGCTAACATTTCTGTAATTACTTTAAAGAAGAGTTCAAATAACGATCCATATAGTTCTCTCCTCACCCTGTCAACTCATCTCATTGTCATAGGTTATCAGATACAATTACATTGTGGTTGGATTTTGTTCACCCAAAATATTAATTTCCCATAAAACTCAAACTATATTGGTGTTTGTCCCGAAACACTCGAATCATGAAGGTTTCACTGCCCTTTTCCACTGGGTCTATTCTTTATGTTATAGTGCTCTGCTCGAATATTCCAATTTGATTACAGGTTTCTTAAGGCAAAAAGAAAAAGGAATAGAATCCATCAGCACATTTTACTGCTGGGGACGGTTGAATGGTGTTGGAAATCATTGCGCAGATGCACTGCTTTGTTATTTGTTGCTGAATCAAATCTCTGTTGTTTTGTCCATTTGTCGTAATAACATGTAGTTGTTTCCATGCTGCGCTTCTGTTTCATCAGTTCTTGTGACATCACCACCGATAATCCTTTTTGTTAAGGCTACTTTGTGGCCGAGTTCAGTTTCATATCTCTCAACTAAGTATCTGGATGGGAGTTGGGGCCAGCACATTGGAACCAAATACAACAGCCACAGCACCCTAGCTTTGGGACAGTGTGGGGCTGCTGGAGTTGCCATAATGTTGACTGAATAAGGAAGCGGGAGGTGGGGCTGGGAGAGAGAACCCGAGCTGCTTGTGGGATGAAAGCACACTTATGGACGTGTATTATGTTGAGAGATATGTCAGTTCCCTTTGTTTTTTGTGTCACTCATTCATTGTGCTTTTTTCTTTTGTTGTTTCACCCAGCATCACGAACCCACAACCTCACTGTGCTCCCTTCTCATAATTCTACCTTTGTTTATGCCAATGACTCTGCCTACTCAAATTTCTCTGCAACCGTAGGTGAGCATGTGTTACTTCTGTGTTAAGTTTGGATCTGCAATGAACTGAAAGGCCAATCCGATCTGGTTCTATATGAATTCACTATAGCTTGACTAGCAAATGAGCGAATATCTCCCCAAGAGCCAAAGATTCAGGGTATTTGATGGTAAGGACTTAAGACCGAGGCTTAATTCTAAAGGAAATATCACAGATTGAAGGATAGTAGGGTAGGGTGTGTCTATGCACTTTCAAGCAACCAGGGTCTTCCAAACTGACTGCTTATTTTCAGAACAATACAGACATAAGATGAGATAGTTTCCAAAAAATAAACCTTGTTTGAATTTTTTAATGGATTATATTCTTTTGGGAAGGAAAAACATGCCCTTGAAATGGAAAATTAAAGTCAATTTTAAAATACCTCATCAAAAATTTGATGTCTTGCAAACACTAAAATCAGCATTTCTTCTGTAGCTGGAATTTTTTTAAAAAAATCATTAGAAGCTGTTTTCTAAAAGACACACCCACAAGGGTCATGGCTAAATGATTATCTTATTTAATAACCTCCAAGGCCCACATGTTTCAGATTTTTCTTAGGCAGCACAGAACAGGACAGATAGTAGCAAATGGGCAGCTTTCTGGTCAGTATGGAAAGTTGGGTCAGATAATTTAGGTCTTGCTCCTGACCTTTTTAAAAATATATAACCTGATCGTTCTTTCAACTATGGGGTGTTTCACTTCCAAAATTAATTTTGCCAAGCAAATAGTCTGGTTTAGCGGTTTATACAGCCTCATTCAATCCTGCAACTTCAAGTTGCCCATTTTAACTATGTAATATATAAATTCCCCACCCCCAGCAATAAACAAGATAGATTAAAAAAATTTTTTTTTAAACAATAAGGAAAGATGTTGAAGTCCTTCAGGTTGGTATCTACATGCCAATGGTTGTTAGAGAATCTGACCTGGGGTAGTGGTCGAGTCAAAGGGCCCCTGGCGCTTCTGTCCATCTTCAGCTGGGCCACCAGCTCTGAGGGCAGGACGCAGCTGTCACAGGGCAGAGGAGGCATCTGGGTGGCTTTGGTCCCAGTCAACAATGTGTGACTCGTTACCCTCGGCTTTTATAGTCTTCCCTTATCTATTCTGTAAACCATTTACATCACACTGACACCATCAGAGAGGTCTGCTATCCGAATGGGACAAACAAAATGATGGTGGAGCTGGCGTCCCCACCAGGCCGACTGGCCCTGCGGTCCAGCCATTGGCAGGCTCTGCTGGGATGACTCGAAGTGTGGCGCTGAGTTTCCCTCCTAGAGCCTGAAAAGGAATTCTCTTAAAATCATGGGTTCCCATGGGTGGGATCACGGGCTTTCAATGAGAGAATTCAGAAGGAGAGAGAGTGCAGGTGTAGTTTTACATTTGAAATTAAATCTCAGAGTTTCACCTGAAAAGTCGTGTGTGAAGATGACAGTGAGAAGGACTCCAAAGTTGAGGACAGTAGGAGATTCTAATCATATGGCTCCTGGTAATTCAAATACAGTATTTCTAATGTGGTCATATTACAATGCATATTATACACAGGGATGATATTAATTACAGGGATACAATATTAATGAGATAGAATNGGTCATATTACAATGCATATTATACACAGGGATGATATTAATTACAGGGATACAATATTAATGAGATAGAATATTATTTAATATTGACACTAAAAATTACTTATAGTCTAGTTTGCAATTATGTTAAATACCATTAATATTAAATAATATCTGTAATGTCATTGAATAGAAATATTTAATTAGAATAATACAGCATATTTAGATCAAAGTTGTTTGTAAGCCTGACACATCTCCGGACTTTTCATCTCCTGCAATTATTAATCTACAATGTTTGCCATTCTTCTTACTTAGATATTGTAGAAGGAAAGGTCAACAAAGGCATTTACCTCAAGGAGGGAAAAGGAGTCACATTTCTCTATTACAGAAAGAACAAAACTTCCTGCATCAGTAATCCGGCACAGTGTGGCCCTGAGGGTGAGTGATGTGCTCCATTCTTTTCTTCCTTTCTTTCAAGTTCATTTCACTGCCAGGTGGCATCTGTTCCTCTGGGCTGTGGCAGATGTGAAGACAAAGTTCAGCTGCACCGTGCCTGCGCATGTCACGCACGGACTTGAGGGGAGGGGTGGGGATGGGGATGCAGAGACTGGTCCTGGAGACGGAATTAAAACACCATTTCGCAGAGACATGAGAGCAAAGTATTTAATCTTGTAAAGCAAAAAGCAACAAACAGCAACAACCAAAACCCCCAAGAAACAGATGAAAAAGAACCCTCCATAAAAAGCAGACACGGTGATGTCGCAGTGGAGTTTGGATGGGACCATGGAGTTTGTGGGCAGGAAATTGATGGTGTGGCTCACGGGACGTTATTTCTGGCTCCAGGATGTTGGCCATGGGTCTGGGCGGGGCATGCCTTTTAAGACTCGTGCCATGGGTTCGCTTCTTTTATATCCGTGGAGATTGGAGGGGGCAGTGGTGAGAGCTGTCCCAGCGAAAGGTTGTAGGCCTGTGGTTAAAATAATACCATGGTTGAAACACATAGGTACAAAAGAGAAGTTAGGAATCTATTCCTTCTTCTTCCTTTTTTTTTTTTTTCTCGTCTATGAAAAGTAACCGGCTCTCTAGGATCTGAGCTTCAAAAAATGAAGATTTGAGCCACATTTCAAAATGTTCTGGGAAACTATTCTCTGCCATCCAAATCAGTTTCGAGCCTCCAAGTTCTATTATCCTAAGCAACTGAAAATTTTTCTTTCTAGGAAAAAAAAGAGTTTAATGCAAGTGGGTCTGAAAGCCCTAAGTCTTTTTGGGCATCCAATGGGCTTATCAAAACTGCCCTGTGATGAATTCATTGGTTACATTCCAGTAAAAGCAAACAAAGCTTAACAAGGTGATCACGTGTGGGAGGATACATTTTGGACTTTGCCGAACCCAGAGTTTTGAGAAAGGGATTTGAGGTCTAAAACCACAGCCAGGTTTACAAATCCACAGTTCAAGCTGTTCCTGAATTCAAACAGCCCTATAAACACAGCAGAGTTGTTTATTTCTCTAAATTTAAAACAGCCCCGCCTCAGCTACAAGGACTAAGAGAAACAAGAGGGCAGCCGGTGCCTGCCCCACCCTCTCCCTGCCTTGATCAGGACGGCGGAGGAGGAGGAGCAGGGTAGGGATATGTTTCTGTCCAGTCTGTCTCTGGGTCTGAGAGGCAACAGTCTCTCTTTGGAAGAAAGGTGTCTCTACAGCCCCTGCTACCAACTGGAATTGACTCAGGTGGGAGGGGAAGGTCCCAGGAACTCCAGTAACTGGGCACTGTCACAGATAACCAGCCTTTGAATGATGACTATGATGGGACCAGCGGTGACTATGATAGTGACCAGCTACTGGAAATCAGAACTGTCGGAAAACTACCTGAATTCTGAGGTCATAAACTAGAGGCCTCTGAGCTCACCCTGCCCTGTGGCTGTGCCTGGTTTTGCAGGCATGGAGTTCAAATTTTTTGATTAGCTGCCAAAGTTGAAAAAATAGGACAATTTCACATAAAAACACAAATTCCCGGTTTCTCTTGACAAATCTCCCTCCCTTATTCCGATTTTGTGGGGCTGAATGGAGGGGCCTGCTTTTGTGTTGGACATTACCCTTCAGCTCATCACTGACTTCTGACCCTGTGATCATTGGACCCGCTAGACATAGAGCATGTTAATGGTTTGGGCTCCAGGGCCAGGCGGCTTGGGTTTCAGTGGTGTTCTAATCCTTTCTGTGGTGACCTTGGGCAACCACCTAACTTCTGAGTCCAAATTCCTTACCTGTAACAGGGGTCAATCAAAGCCAGCTTCTAGTTCCCTGCTCATGGGGTTGTTCTGAAGACTGGCACGTGGCTGGTCCAACACTGAGAAGCCCTTGGGGTCCTGTCCTGTATGGATGCCTCCCAATGTGCCTCCTGTCCCCAGGATCTTGGTCCTCACTTTGTCTGCCTGCTCAGATGTGACCCTCTGACAGGGGCTGACATGGTTGGACCAATCGTCATAATCACCCACAATCATGCATCGTTTACTTGGTGTCAGTGTTCTTGGACTGCAAGAATCAGTCAATCCTAAAGGAAATCAGTCCTNCATCACTGACTTCTGACCCTGTGATCATTGGACCCGCTAGACATAGAGCATGTTAATGGTTTGGGCTCCAGGGCCAGGCGGCTTGGGTTTCAGTGGTGTTCTAATCCTTTCTGTGGTGACCTTGGGCAACCACCTGAGAAGCCCTTGGGGTCCTGTCCTGTATGGATGCCTCCCAATGTGCCTCCTGTCCCCAGGATCTTGGTCCTCACTTTGTCTGCCTGCTCAGATGTGACCCTCCGACAGGGGCTGACGTGGTTGGACCAATTGTCATAATCACCCACAATCATGCATCGTTTACTTGGTGTCAGTGTTCTTGGACTGCAAGAATCAGTCAATCCTAAAGGAAATCAGTCCTGAATATTCATTGGAAGGACTGATGCTGAAGCTGAAACGCCAGCACTTTGGCTACCTGATGCGAAGAACTGACTCATTGGAAAAGACCCTGATGCTGGGAAAGATTGAAGGCAGGAGGAGAAGGGGACAACAAAGGATGAGGTGGTTGGATTGCATCACCAACTCAATGGACATGAGTTTGAGCAAGCTCTGGGAGTTGGTGATGGACAGGGAAGCCTGGCATGCTGCAGTCAATGGGGTCACAAAGAGTTGGACGTGACTGAGCGACTGAATGGAACTAAACTGAGTGATCTAATCCCATTACATGTGTTAACTCATTTCATCCTCAAAAAAGTGAGACAGACAAGAGCTCACGTGGTATAGAGAGCTGTAAACTTTGGCTTCATGTTCCCACCCTGTTGATAGCTTCTCATGTGTCCTGGTTAACCGGAGCCTTTGAAGGTATTTTTTGGGTGGCCACTTTTCTAGAGTATGGCCAGATATGCGGTGAAGCCAGGAAACCTCAAGTCAACTTTGGCCCCCTGGGGCCATGCTAGCAGGGGTCTTAATGTGTCAGATGCTGAGGGAGGTTGGGTATTTCTTGATCCACCTCCCTCAGTTTGGACTTCAGACAGGACCACCAAACATGGGTGTCATCCTAAGGATCACTGTAAGCATTGCTCCATTTTATTGACCATATCCTTTGCTCTGGGGGGTTTCCCTGGGGCCTCAATGAACTTACAGTTCTAGGTTTAAGGAGAACAGAATTTGAACAGGAAAAGTCCATCCAACATTTTTCAAATCAAACTCCACATAGCTTTTGAAGTAGGTGAGATGATTTCAAGTGCACTTTTAGTGATTAAACAATTTATTTATTTATTTATTCTTTGCTTTGCTGGGTCTTTGTTGTTGCTTGAAGTCTTTCTCTAGTTGCAGAGAGCAGTGGCTACTGTGTAATTGCAGAGCTGGGACCATATATATATATACGTTTGGCTGTGCTGTGTGACTTGTGGGATCTTAGTTTCCTGACCAGAGATTGAACCCAGGCCCTGGCAATGACAGCACAGAGTCCTAACCACTGGACCACCAGGGAATTCCCTCAACAGTTAGAGAGAGAAACACTTCCCACACCCAGTCAAGCAGGTCAATTATTTTCATATTTGTGATTTTCCAATTCTCTTGTGGTCTCTGTTCATATTTTTGGCTGATTTCTTTTTTTTTTTTTTTAAGAACGTTGTAGGAGACAGGGTTGAGGTTTGAACTTTTCAAAAAAGGATAAAACATCTGAGCAATTTAGCTGTTCCTTCTCTGATTTCTCAGCTAGAACGTGGGATCTTCCTTCTCTGCCAGCTGCTCACTCTGAGATTTCGAACCCATGACCTGCTTATCTTCGGGCCTTTCTCCACCCACTTGGCTGGTTTCTCTTGTCTCTCTGAGCTGACTGTGTGACCTGCCTTTTGGCAAATTGTGCCTCCTGGGAAATTTTTTCATGGGCATTGGGTGCAAATGGGAGAGAGGCTCTGGAGGATCCTTTGAGAGAGAAAGTCTATTTCAACATTAACCAAAACAAGCACAGTCTGTGTTTCTTCAGTACTGAGGCAGCTCTCCTCCAACTCCCACGACCAGTAGAAATCCACATGAGGAGGGAGTCTTCCTGGAGTGTTCCAGCATCTTGTTTCACTCCCCTGTAAACATTATTTTAATTTTATTGTTCTATTGGCTTTGCTTGGTCTTTGTTGAGGCATGTGGGCTTTCTTCAGTTGCTTTGCACAGGCTTAGTTACCCCTCAGCATGTGGGATCTTAGTTCCCTGACCAGGGATTGAACGCATATCCCTTGCATTGGAAGGTAGATTCTTAACCAGTTGGAAGGAGGGTTCTTAACCACTGGACCACCAGGGAAGTCCTCCCTATAGACCTTGAGGGCTCAGCTCCAGTGTGGCCCTTACAGAGATGAGTCCCACACCAGTTGCATTCCTCTTTGCTCTCACAGGTCCCTTTATGTCCCCCTCTGTCCCTTGCATCTTTGGTGATGACCTGTTCATTATGTGTCCTTCTTCTGGGACATTTAGCTCTGCAAGGGCAGGGACTTGTCTGTCTTGGTCACTGCTATATTTTCAGGGATGAATATCAGCACGATAGATGCTTGATCCCTATCAACTGAACAGATACATCTAGTCTGTCTTTCTGATGCTTAAATGCCTTTGAATGCTTCCCCAGCACGTATCTGATGGGCCATCATTTGCATATCACCTGTGATGAGTCCTTCTCCATCCTGAAAGGGCCAGTCCCGTTTTTGCACCCCTCTGACTTTTAGACACCTCTTTCTGATATTGGACTAAATTTGTTTTGAATAATTCCCTCTAATTCCACTTCACCTCTCAATCATCTTGGATGCCTGCCAGAAAGACCTTCTTCCTGTTTTCCTTGTTAATTTTTCCTCCCTCTGGAAATGTACCCTTCTTTTTTCCCTCTTGTGCATTAGAGCTTCCTCTGCTTATAAACACCAAGAAACCTGCTACAGTTCCATAGCAGCAGCTGGAAAATCTCAGCATCCACATTCTCTTCTCAGCATCTACAGGACTTTTTAGACCCTTTGCATTAGGTTGCTAACTTCAACTTTGCATTAAGTCACTAACCATCAACAAAATGGTAAACTATTCTGAATGGTGTTTCAGGACAAAAATTTCCAGAAGGGCCTGACGGTTGGGCACAGATCCAACTTCTTTCTTCCTTAGATGATTGGGGGTTTTAGGGGTATTTGAAAGCCTGATGGAGCTTCAGAGGGAAGTATTCATTCACCACATCCATTTTACAGATGGGGAGACTGAGGTCTAGAGAAGGCACAAGATAGCCTAGAGCCACAGGGTGATTTAGTGCCAAGTTTCTTGAAGTATTATTTCCAGACCATCAGCAGAAGAGTCCAGTCCAGTGCAGAGACTGCTAAATATGGAACTTCTCAGTCTCCAGCCCAGGACCCTGAATCCAAATCTCTGTGGACAGAGCCTGGAGATCTGAATTTTAACCCAGGGTGATTTTCATGGACGAAATCTCAGAATTCTCAAGGCTGACTCTAGCCCACAAATGTGTTTTGTTTGCTGGCATTATGTCGGTTCTCACAAATTTTCTATTTTAACAAGTTTTCAGAATTGTTTTTTGGCAGAATGTATGTGCATGCTAGGTTGTTTTAGTCATGTCCAACTCTTTGCAACTCTATGGACTGTAGCCTGCTAGGTTCTTCTGTCCATGGGATTCTCAGGCAGGAATATGGGAGTGGGTTGTCACGCCCTCCTTCAGGGAATCTTTCCAACCTAGGGATCAAACTTGCATCTCTTAACATCTCCTGCATTGGCAGGCAAGTTCTTTATTACTAGTACCACCTGGGAAGCTTTCAGCAGAATGGGTGGGTTCAAAAAGCCTGCCTAACTGTTTGCAGAAACAGAGCTTCTCTCATGGTGATTTAAATGTTTTTTTAAAATTAATACTCAACTCCCCTGAAAGATAAAATTTCACTAAAAAATCTCTACTTCTGTCTTCTCTTAAAAAATCAGTAAATCCTATTGTTACCCACCCACATGGCATCAGTTGGTTAGAACTAAGGTGACTGTCCAATGGTCTCCAGATTTCCTGAGTCCCTTGGACTCTCAGCTCTCTGGTAGTTCCTTGGACTCTCACAGCTTCCCTGTAGCTCAGATGGTAAAGAATCTGCCTGCAGTGCAGGAGACCCCTGTTCATGATTCCTGAGTCAGGAAGAGATTCCCTGTAGAAGGGATAGCCTACCCACTCCAGTATTCTTGGGTTTCCCTGGTGGCTCAGCTGGTAAAGAATCCACGTCTAATGCGGGAGACCTAGGTTCAGTCCCTGGGTTGGGAAGATCTCCTAGAGAAGGGAATGGCTACCCACTTCAGTATTCTTGGGTTTCCCTGGTGGCTTAGCTGGTAAAGAATCCACGTCTAATGCGGGAGACCTGGGTTCAGTCCCTGGGTTTCGAAGATCTCCTAGAGAAGGGAATGGCTACCCACTCCAGTATTCTGGCCTGGAGAATTCTATGGACTGTTAGTCCATGGGGCAAAGAGTCAGACATGACTGAGCAACCTTCACTTTCACTTTGGACTCTCAGCGCTCTGCTTGATGAGACTGAAGGGAAGTGGCCACTCACCTGTGGTTTTCTTAAAATAATATTGAGGAGAGAAATGGTGAGAGGGAAAGAGAGTCCTACAGCACCAGATATTTCTAGAAAAAATTAGAGAGCCTTCTGGGGAAGCAGGAAGCATAGGCCTGAGTAGCATTTCATATGCAGGGCTTGCGCTGACAAAGAGTGTGTCTGCAAGTTGAAAAATACGGCTTGAGCTGCCTACAGGAAACACGCTGGCTCTCTTATGGAGTCAGTGCCCCTGGAAAGACAGGTTTTTGAGTTATGGCCTCTGCCATGTACATTAAAGTCAGAGAAACACTATCGCTCTGGGTCTCGATCATCTTTTTCTCTGCATTTCATTGATCACTTCTACCACTGCAAACTCAACTATGACTGAAGATGCAATTCCTTATCTTTCACCCAGTGTCTCTTCTGTTAACCAGGTTCTCCACCACTATGACATTTAGCTTTTTTTCTCTCCAAATTTTGCTCTTCATTATATCATTTCTCCCACCCTATTTGGGTTATTACTTCCTTGTAATCATAGAGCTGAGGGGAAAAAAATTTAAGGATACAGTGTGGAAGCTTCAGCATCTTCACCACTTCTCTAGGTCAAGTGAGAATCAAGATATTTTTAGGAAAGACAATGAATTTTGGGCCATAGAGTTGATATCTTGTAACATTTATACTTTAAGAGTACGGTCTCTTGCATTCACTTAACCATGTATATATAGCCTCACACTTTGCTCCTCAATTGTTCTATGATTTGTAGGATGAATAAGAAAGTCTTAGGAGCCATCCTCTGTGTTTTTTAGCATCTGGGTCTCTGCACTCTTGCGAACAGGTGAGAATAGATTACTTGAAAGTTTTACCGAGGAAATTTACACAGCCAGACATAATTCTATCCTTACAGTCCTAATGTGGACAAAAAAAGAAATGGCATGTCATCCCCTTAACTCAGCTTATATAATATAGACTATGAAGGCAGCAAGGCAGGATGTATTTATGCCAAGGAAGTCCAAGGGTGGGTTATTTACTTTAATTGGTTGCGGTTGAATGATGCAATTGTCTAAATTTCCAGTCAAGCTAGAATATTTTTAAGACAGTTTTTAAGATTCTTAAATTTTTCTCACTTTTAAATTGCTTTTATGATTTTTTTTTTTTAACTGTATACACATAGCACCTGAACTATAAAACTTGGGCTTCCTTGGTTGCTCAGCTGGTAAAGAATCTCCCTGCCATGAGGGAGACCTGGGTTCTATCCCTGGGTTGGAAGATCCCCTGGAGACCCCCTGGAGAAAGGAATGGCTACCCACTCTAGTATTCTAGTGTGGATTCATGGAGAATTCCATGGACTCTATAGTCCATGGGGTCGCAAAGAGTCGGATACGACTGAGCGACTTTCCCTCACTCACTAGATTCAACTGAAAAGGAAACTTATCATTCCCAAGAACTGAAACCCAATCATCATTTTCTTAAGTAGAAGATTCCTGCGTTGTTGAATTCCATTTGGGTACCATTGCCCACCAGAGGCTCTGAATTCGATATGTGGCATTTCTTTGTTAAAACAGGGATTAGCAATTGTTACTTACATACAAATGGACTTTCTTCTCATCATAATCAGAACTGAAAGATGACTGAGAAGGGATTAGCATCTCATACTGTGATTCCTGTTGTATAAAGGCCTGAAAGTGAAAGTGTTAGTTGCCCAATGGTGGCTGATTCTTTGCGACCCCATGGACTGTAGCCCACTAGGCTCTTCTGCCCATGGAATTCTCCAGGCAAGAATACTGGAGTGGATTGCCATGCCCTTCTCCAGAGGATCTTTCCAGCCCAGGGAAGAAACCCAGGTCTCCTGCATTGCAGGCAGATTCTTTACCATCTGAGCCACCCAGAAAGCCCATATAAAGGCATGCTGATATGCTAAAATCCTCTTGGAGAATCTGTTCAAGACCAGAGTGACTGAAACTATCAACTCTCAGAAAGATGTAGGGAGAAATCATCATATCGCCCTGTACTGTGCTGAAATGGGGAGGTACAGATCACACTTTAGGGTCTTAAGAAAAATCAGAGTTAGGAATCTGATTCGATGGCAGAAGCTTGCTGGTTGAATGCCATGAGGGGTCTGGGTCTTTTCCTGGCTTAGCCAGAAAGCCCAAACCTCCCCATCAGTGTCTCCCTGCCTGTGCTCTTTTAGAAGCACTCAGCAGGCAGCCACTCCGTAGAGATGCTCTCTTATCAGAACCCTGTACATTACTCTCCTCCTGCACAGTGGCCACACCACATGGAAAACCCGCTTAGAGTCCTACAGTTGGTAGATTCCCTTGATGTCTTCTATTTTTTTCTATAAATAAAGAAACCAAGGCCCCAGTTCTGGAGGCTCTCTTGACCAATAACTGGGAGAACATCCAACTCCCATGCCTGAGATACGCTGTAATAAAATTGGACTTTGAACCAGCCAGATCAGATTAAAGGCCTTCCCGACCGAGCAAAATCTCTTTTATTTTCTTTTATGAGATCCTTTTTATTTTGAGATAATTGTAGATGAACAGGCAGTTGTAAAAAATAATACACAGTGATCCCATGTACTCTTTACCCATTTTGATGAAGTTGAGTGGTTGAGGAACTTGAGATGGGGACTGTCCTGATTGTCTGTGTGGGGCAGAGACATCACAGGAGTCCTTATAAAGAGAGAGGGCAGAGGGGCAGAGTCAGAGATGTGGAGATGGTTTAAAGATGGGGGAGGGACTATCTTCTTTACCCATTCATCTGTTGATGGACTTTTAGGTCATTTCTATGTCCTGTCTATTGGGAATAGTGCTGCAATGAACTATTGCATGTATCCTTTTCAGTTATAGACTTGTCCAGATATAGACCCAGGAGTAGAATTGCTGGATCCCATGGCAACTCGATTTTTAGTTTTTTGAGGAACCTCCATACTGTACTCCATAGTGGCTGTACCCGTTTACATTCCCACCAACAGCGGAGGAGGGTTCCCTTTTCTCACACCCTCTCCAGCATTTGTTATTTGTAGCCTTTTTAGTGGTAGCCATTCTGACTGGTGTGAGATGGTGCCTCATAGTGGTTTTGATTTGCATTTCTCTGATACTCAGCAATGTTGAGCATCTTTTTTTGTGCCTGTTGGGATGGCCTTGGCTTTGATGCCCTCAACTCCCCACTCCAGAACGTTCTTCAGCCTGCTCTGCAGGCTCTGGGTGGTTCTCATGGAAACCTGCTTTCAGGTGGCTGACGGTGTGGATGAGCTCATTTCACGCTATCACATTGTAGGTGGACGTGTGTCTCACACAGAATGAGAGCCACCTCTGTCTTGAACCAAGTCCTCTTGGAAACAGAAAAGAATAGAGCATCTCCTTGCTCCCTCTTCCCTGGTGGCTCAGATGGTAAAGAATCTGCCTGCAATGTGGGAGACCCAGGTTCAAGCCCTGGGTCAGGAAGATCCCCTGGAGAAGGGCATGGCTACCCACTCCAGTATTCCTGCCTGGAGAATCCCCATGGACAGAGGAGCCTCGTGGGCTACAGTCCATGTGGTTGCAAAGAGTTGGACCTGACTGAGTGACTAACACTCACTTTGCTCCCTCTGCTCACCCTGCAGCAGCTTCCCCAGAAACCCCCCCACCCCCGAATCTGTCACCCGAAGTGGTGGTCAGGAAGGAGAGAGGAAGCCATGTGCACGTCCTTGTGGTGGCCTTTGGTGGACTTCAGGGTCAGGAAGGGGACTCATCCTCTGCGGACAGTCACAATCAACTGGAAGTTTGTAAGCAATGGGAATTCAACTCAGCTAGGCTCGGGGATGTATTGATAGCCTCCAAGTAAGACTGTGTTCTAGTTATCAACTGATGCATAAGAAGCACTCCCAGACTTAACAAGTGAAATGCAATTTAGCATCACCTCTCACAGTTCTTGGGCTGGGCAGGGCTCTCTCATGGCTACAGCCATGGCAGCCAGGACTGGGTCCCTGAGCTGGTCTCTCAAGCCCACTTTCTTCACTCACATCTCTGGCACCTCCGGCTGCTCTATGTGGCTTCTTTCTCTACCAGCAGAGCCTGGACTTGTTCCGTGCTCCAAGAAGCCGAAAGCTGAAGTTTCCGGACAATTAATGGCTGTCTCTGGAACCTGGCCAGGCCCACTTCTGTCGTTTCCTCTTGGTCAGGTCAGCCAGAGGGCAGGTGGAGAAACTGGCCTAAGTCTTGGTGGAGAATGGGAAGGTCACATGGCATGAAAACAGATGGGCTGGGAGATGGGGTGGCTTCTTGGGGAAGATTCCGTCTACCACAACGAACTGGGTCCAGGTGCTTAGATGATGTCACTGGAAGCTCCTGTCTTCATCACTTTGGCTCTGTTCTCAGGAGGGCTTTCCAGGTGTGATAGCAATGTCGACTCAGAGCTTCCAGGAGTCCCTTTTATCAGCGGATGCATGGCCATCCCTGAACCAGTCACTGTGATTCGGACTGCTCCAGCCCGCGTGAGCCTAGGGCTGTGTAATCAGCCCCACTTGACCTAGAGGACACAGAGGTTGGGGTGGGGGTGGTGATTCTCCCCAAGAATGCTGTGCTGGGTGAGGAAGGATGGATATCCAGGCTGCTACATCACCTGCGGGTCTCCTTGCCCTCCCTGCTGGCCACTGCTCTGGCCCACCTTGAGTTATGAACACGCAGGACATGGTGCCGAGTCTGCAGGTCTGGTCCTCTACCTGGAGAGGTTCCCTACCCATTCCTACCTGCTGCTTCTGCCCCACTCACCACAGACACAGAGATGATGACGCACAGCAAGACTTCCACATCTGTAGGCATTTTTCTCCTCCATGGAATTCTTGAGAATCTTTGTTGTCTAATTCAGTAAGTGAGCCCTCTCCCAAAGAACGTCATCTCCAAGAGAGGATAGAGAGATGACAGGCGCAGATTCCACAGCCCGACTGCCTGGTTCAATGCTGACTCCATCACTCACTATGTGGCCTTAGACAAGTTGCTTTACCTCCCTGGGCTTCAGTTTTCTCACTTGTAAAACGGGGACCATACTAATGCCTACTTCACAGGGTTGTTGGGAGGATTAAAAGTGTTAACTCGTGTAAAATTCTTGGGACATTTTATCTTGCACGAAGTAAGTTCTTAAAAAGTAGAACTTACTTTTCTTTTTAAAGTGTTCTTTATATAGTAAGGGCATTTATTTCTTGCTTGTTAAATATTTTACAAATATTGTTTTCCTGGGTTGTCATTTGTCTTTTGACTTTGTCATGGCTTTAAGTTTTTTGGCTTGCAGAATTTTATAATATTTATGCACTCAAATGTATCCATCTTTTCTTGGGACAGCTGGAATTTCTTTTGTTTGTTTGTTTTATCAAGAAAGAACTTTCCTCTCTTTACTTTTGGGATGGATGAGGATTTAATGCTCATAAGAAGAAGAAAAGTGTTGAATCAATTTGTCAATACTGCACTTCTTTTTCCTTTAGACTTTTTCTTCTTTGTATTGACAATTTCAAGTGCAAGAAGCAAAGTTCCTGAAAATACTAATATTAGAGGACTCATTGTGAATCTTTGAAGACTCCATGAAGACGTAAATTGATGTTTAAATACAGCTGTTCCTCAGAGAGAAATGATTATTTTGTCGGCCAAATGAACCAAAATGAAAAGCTTGGCTTATAGAAACCATCATCTGCTTCGATCTTCCCTTATCTAAGGCCAAATTGAATGTTTTATGTTTAATTTTTCTTCCTGGACAGAAAGACGTTCCGCCAAGACAGGATTGAGTGAGAGGAAGTTTTCAATGCAGCAAAGTGTTTGGGAAAAAATGGACTTTTGTGAATCCCACTGGGGATCGTTTCATAACAGAAGTTTCACAATGTGCTGTGTTCGTGTCCCTGTGAAATTGGTTGTTTCTGAGTGGAGAGGCAAAGCAAGGAGGCTTGAGGTTTTGTTTTCAGACTCTGTGCCCCTGCAGTGGATGGCAGACAGAAGACCCGGGGGACCCCGGGCCTGGGACTCCCTTCCACCTGGTGCCTTTGCAAAGGCAAAGAAGAACAGTGTCTGGGACAGCCCAGATGCTCTCTGGACAACCTACCAAAGTCCTGTCATTTAGTTGCAGTGACCCATGTCCCAGGGCACTTTTGAGGACTTTTTTCTTTCCTCAATAGCCCTGAGAACATACTCCTGGTGACCTGAAACTCTGCTCTGCAGTCTCTCTGAGCTTCATCCATTATTTCAATTTTCATCTTTTTTTTAAAAAATTATGATATTGTTTTATGAATTTTTTAGAGATACATGGTATTATGATGTACATATTACTTTATTAGCTTTTTTAAATTTAATTTTATTTTCTTTTTAAAAATTTTTATTTTAAGTTTATTTAACTTTACAATACTGTATTGGTTTTGCCATATATTGACATGAATCCACCACAGGTGTACATGCGTTCCCAAACATGAACCCCCCTCCCATCTCCCTCCCCATAACATCTCTCTGGGTCATCCCCATGCACCGGCCCCAAGCTTTGAAAACGTATTTATTTATTTACTTTTGGCTGTGCTGGGTCTTCGTTGCCGCATGTGGGCTTTCTCCATTTGCGGCAAAGTGGAGCTACTCTCCAGTGCGGAGTGCAGGCTTCCCATCCAGGTGGCTTCTCCTGTGGAGCTCACGCTCTAGGGTGCATGGGCTTTAGTACTTGTGGTTTGAGCTTAGTTGCTCCATGGTGTGTGGTGTCTTCCCGGACCAGGGATCAAACCTGTGTCCCCTGCATCGGCAGGTGGATTCTTAACCACTGAACCACCAAGGAGTTCCAATCTTGGGCCTGTTTTGATCAGCCCTGAGTACCTCCTCTCTCAGCATCTCTGAAGCCTGGACTAGGTTGAGGGGGCCAAGACTGCCTGATCTATTTTCAGCTGTTACAAGCTATGCCCGGCAGGTTGCATGCTTTCTCTCTCACACACACTCACACAGTTTACTCACGTGCAAAGAAAGGGTAAATGTTACTGGAGTTGGAGAAGCAGAGTGGGGGTGATCGGGCTCCAAAGGGCAATAACAGGAGCCTCTAGCTGGTCTGGCCTTTGTCGGCCCTCCCTGGGGAGCCTGCCCCCCTCCCCTCCTCCTCCCTCCTCCCTTGTCTGATCCTGGGTCAGGCTTCACCATTAAGAGCTGGACTTGGCTGTCTTGGCTGCCATGGGCCCTGCTTTGTTGGAAATGAACAATTATAGGTTTCATAACCTTTCCAAGTGGGCTTCCTCTTTGACTAAATATGCTCTGCTGGGAATCTATTGTAAAGGCATATAGTCTGAGATGTGTGGAGAGGTTTAGTTTCCAGTTTGGTTTGGGAAGTTAAAAGTTGGAGAAAACTTAAAGACTTAGTCATGGGGAGATTGGTATTTAAAAAAAATCTACAGGACTTCCCTGGTAGTACAGTGGATGAGAATTCTCCTGTCAATGCAGGGGACATGGGTTCGATCCCTGGTCTGGGAAGATTCCACATGCCGAGGGGCAACTAAGCCTGTGTGCTGCAACTACTGAAGTCTGTGAGCTTAGAGCTGGTGCTCTGCAATAAGAGAAGCCATCGAAATGAGAAGTCTGCGCACCACAACAAAGAGTAGCCCCCATTTGCCGCAACTAGAGAAAGCCCTCGAACAGCAGTGAAGACCCAGTGCAACTAAAAATAAAATAAACATATAAAAAATTTACAGTTCTTGCTTACTTATTTGTTGCTTTGCTTATTGGGTACACCAAGCAGTTTGCAGGCTCTTAGCTCCCCAATCAGTGATTGAACCTGTGCCCTCTGCAGTGAGGGCAGAGAGGCCTAAGCACTAGGTCTCCAGGGAATTCCCTACAGTAACTGTTTAGAATGTCTTGTTGTGCAGTTAGAAACAAAGATGACGTCAAGGCATATTTATGAACATTGGAAGGAGGCTATGATACCACAAGTTTAAAAAATGTGGCTTATAAACCAGTATGTATGAATTGGTTCCTTTCTTTGTAAAATGTTTATGGAAGAGGTTTTGGAAGGATCTGCCTTAATAGATGATGTCTGTGCATCAGATTTTTTGAATCTAATCAGAGTCAGTCTCTAGTTTAGGGACCTTGCGCAAACCAGCCTTAGTTTCTTCATCTGCATAATGGGGGTGATAACCTCATTTTGTAATATTAAATTTTTAAGAGGTATATGCTCAGTGTTAGTCATGTCTGACTCTTTGCAAACCGGTGGGCTGTAGCCCACCATGCTCCTCCATCCATGGGATTTTCCAGGCAAGAATACTGGAGTGAGTTGCCATTTCCTTCTCCATATTTAAGAGGAGAGCATTTGTTTAAAACCCTTAGAAAAGTGTCTGGTACTCAGTGAGCTCTTAATAAATATTACCTGTTATTATTGTCTGTATTTTCTGCATTGAACATACATTGTCTCTAGAATAAGAAAAAAATTACCTTTTGAATGAAAATCAAAAAGCAGGGAGACCGACCTGCTTCTGTGAAGTTAAGTCCCATTCACTTTTCATTAATAATAACCGCACCTCCTTCCTGTCCTCAGGGGTCTCCTTTTCTTTTTTCTGGAAGACACAAGGAGAACAGTCCACATCAATCCCTTCTGCCTATGGAGGACAGGTCATTTCCAACGGGTTCAAAGTCTGCTCCAGCGGCGGCAAGGGTTCCGTGGAGCTATACACGCATAACAAATCCGTGACGTGGGAGGCCAGCTTCAGCCCCCCAGGTAAGGGCGCCACTGGCCTGAAAGATGCTCCGGGAGGTCGAGGATGGGGGAAAGCGGGAGGAGGCCTGGTGTCCCGCCCCCTCCACCTGCTGATAGGAAGCGGATGAACCCAATGGATGTTGAGCTGCTGGGCGCTATTCTTGGGGCACGCGAGCCCCTTCCTAGTCCAAGGGGCTGCTTGGGAAGACTTACTGGAAAGGTTGAGATAGCATCCTTTGCTTAGATGTCTGCCTGGTTAGTTAAGGGCCAGGATTCTGCAGCCAGGCGCTTGGATTCCGTCTGACTGCAGTGTTACTGCGTCATGTTACTTAGTACGCGGGAGCCTCCGTTTCCGTGCAGTGAAGATACTAACGATTCTTCGCTCACAGGCTGTCGGCCCAGTGCTTATTGTTTCTCCTTTTCTAGTCTTCCCCCTCTTTCTCCTGCATCTTCCTTTTGCCTTCTCCTCCTCCACTTCTACTCCTTCCCTTTCCTCCTTCTCTGGCCCTCCTTCTTCTTAGTAGTGCAAACTTGCAAGTGTTTCGACTTTGATGTGAAAAAGCCTTTGGAAAAGAAGGGCTGATGATTGAGGGAAAGAAAGGATGCTGGAGGAGAGGCGAGGGCACCAGCCAGGAAGGGGCCCGGGGATTCAGGAAGGACGCTCCAAGACCTGGGAAGGGGAGGTGGAGGGGCGGGGAGCCGGGTGTGTGCAAATGTGCCTGAGATGCTAGGTGGGTGTTGGGAGGCCACATGGTTCTGTTCCACAGATTCCTGTTTTCTCTGAGGCACAGTGCGATCCTAGCTGACCAGGCAGGAGGGCAAAGGTGTGGGGCAGGCACCTGGGGGAAGCTGGAGGTCTGTAAACTAAGATGGAGACAGGTGACCAGGGACTCAGCATCTTCAGGTAGCATGGAGGGGGCATCCAGTCCAGACTGCAGACTAAGAAGGGAATCTCACAGGTGGAAGGCAAACTGAGAGTCTAGAATGATCTCCTCCAGGAGGAAGTGATGACATTCCTGACCTAGTTAAGGAAAACTCATTTTCTGGACCACTTCAAGGAAGGCTGTGTGTCTCCATTTTTTTTTTTTTTTTTTTTTTTAACATGGAGCCAAGCAGCCTGGGTCAGGTCTTGCTCTGTACCCTCTCTGCCAGCTGGGTGGACCCAAGTGCCGGACTCACCCACCCTGTGTCTCAGCGTCCTCATCTGTATTGTCAGCACAGTGGCAGTATTAGGTCAAAGGGCGACTGTGAGAGTGAAGTGAGTTAACTTCTGCTGGTACTTTAAGCTGGGGTCAGGGTTGTACCTCTGGAAAAGGGGGAAATTCAGCGCATGCGGACTGTGCGGGAACTTTGCATGTCTGCCCTCTCTGATCCTCAGGGCCAGAAATCGTCTCTGCCTCGCCCCTCCTTCCTGACGTGCATGTCCTGCACCTTGTTCACAGCTCTTATCATGTTCTAACTGCTATCAGTCTCTTATGTAACAGTCTGCTCTCCCTGCTCCTTTGGGGCTGACACAGTATCAGGTACTGAGAAGGTTTCTTGGTATGTTTTAAGGTCAAATCTATTGAACCCTGGTTGTTCATCTATCCAGAGAAACGGGGAGAATTGTAAATATTTCTGCCTGACATTGTGCTCTTATTTGTTCCTTGAAGGTATTTTCACATTCAAGGACAATGATACTTTTCTAAAAATTATGAAATGAAGAGAAACATTTTTATTTTTTATTATTAAAAAAATGTATGTATTTACTTTTGTCTGTGCTGGGTCTTTGTTGCTGTGTGGGCTCTTCTCTAGTTGTGGTGAGCAGGAATGTTGCTAGCCAAAATCTTGGACTTCTCTACTGACCAAAGCTGAATAAAAAAACAATATGAAAGCAGAGTTTGAAAGAAATAGAAAGGTGGCTTTAATTCTCAGCCAGAAGAGAGGGTAACACAGTAGTCTTATACCTTAAGAATTGTGCCCCCCCCTCCATGCGGAGTCTAGAGGTTTATATAAGGCAAGGGCTCACAGTCAGGAGTCAGTGACAAGGAACAAAGGTGATAGGATCTTGACTTGCGTTGTTTCAAAGACAGTCATAAATTGGCTTCAGTAACCCAGTCATTGAGTCTGGCAGTTGGGTGGCTCTGTGGCCTACTTTATGATACGTAACTGCAAGGGGAAGGGTGTTGTAAGGATAAACACCAGATAAGGGATGTATTTAGCATAGAGTCAAAGGAAAAAATGTGAATTGTAGCTTCTGCAGGGTTAGGAGGCAGAAAAGCAAACTTTGATACAGACATGCAGAGTTAAGAGCAACTGAAGTAAAAAAAAAAAACAACTAGGAATATTCAGGCCTGCTCACTGTTCTCTTTATCTTTTTTGTTCTCAAGAAAGGGAAAGACAAAAACTCATTCTCTGTCTTCCTTTCCACTGCAACAGGGGCTACTCTCTAGTTACAGTGTGTGAGCTTCTCATTGCGGTGGCTTCTCTTGTTGCAGAGCCAGGCTCTAGGGCTCGTGGACTTCAATAGTTGCAGCATGTGGGTTCAGTAGTTTTGACCCAAGAGCTCTAGAATGCAGGCTCAGTAGTCGTGGAGCATGGGCTCAGCTGCCCCATGCCACGTAGTATCTTCCCAGACCAGAGATGGAGCCCATGTCCCCTGCATTGGCAGGCAGGTTCTTTAACCACTGGACCACCAGGGAAGTCCTGACAGTGATACTTTGGACCTGTCTGGGATCCATGCTCTCCGGAGACTGAAGGTTAGAAAGGTGACCAATCCTGAGCGAGAAGCCTGGGGTAACTGCTTATACATCCTATAAAGGGCCCCTTTCCGCACAGGTCACTGGGTGCATCTGAACACCCACTACACAATGAAATGAGGCCCTCTGTGGGGCCAGTTGTTGGCAAAATTTCTTCTTGTGGGTCAATGTGGTTCTCATGCCAGAGCCATGAATCACCACCAAGGCTCCTGATGGAGGGTCTGGCAGAGCCAGGAGTGGTCTGTCCTCCCCCACGCTGCCGTCACACGCTCAAAGTCAGGGCGGAGTTGGGTACCGGTGGCCTGAGAGCTGAATCAGGCTCTCAGGTATGTCTCACTGATCTGCCTGGGGGTGGTCTAGGCTGGATTAAAAAAAATATTTTTGAACAAGTTAATTTTTTAAAAATAAGCTCTCCTTTTTTAAAAGTTTACTTTTTTAATCATTATTTTTTTGACATGTACACACTGGACCATTAGTTATTATTTCATTTAACTTAAAATGGCAAAGGATATCTTTGAACAGGCTTCTGGGTTTTGGGGAGTGAGAGTAGCTTCTTTCCTGAGCTCCTAAGACTGAGGGAAGTCAGATGTGTATTGTGACCTGTGTGTGTGTATTGTTAGCTGCTCAGTTGTGTCCGACCCTTTGTAACCCCATGGACTGTAGGCCACCAGGCTTCTCTGTCCATGGAATTCTCCTGGAAAGAATACTGGAGTGGGTTGCTATTCCCTTCTTCAGAGGATCTTCCCAACCCAGGGATCGAATCCAGGTCTCCTAATTACAGGCAAACTCTTTACCATCTGAGCCACCCAGGAAGCCCATATTATGACTTAGGACTCAACCAGTGACCTACTATTATAAGGGAGAGAAATCTGTGTAAAACTAGGATGACCACCGAGTGTTGAGCTAGAACCCACGTCTTCAGAAGGGTGTGTCTGCTCTTTCCCAGGCCACTATTGGACTCACGTCCTGTTTACATGGAAGTCCGAGGAGGGCCTGAAAGTCTACGTCAACGGGACCCTGAGGACCTCAGACCCAAGAGGAAAAGCGTCTCCTGCCTACGGGGAGTCCAGTGACAACCTCGTGCTGGGGTCT
This sequence comes from Redunca redunca, assembly GCA_006410935.1. Classification (NCBI taxonomy): domain Eukaryota; kingdom Metazoa; phylum Chordata; class Mammalia; order Artiodactyla; family Bovidae; genus Redunca; species Redunca redunca. The sequence continues at coordinate 77,967 of SJYQ01001156.1, read as the reverse complement.
AAGCAGGACCAGACCAAGAGCTACGAGAACAGAGCTTTTGACGAGTTCATTATCTGGGAACGAGCTCTGACACCGGATGAGATCGCCATGTACTTCACAGCTGCCATTGGTCAGTGAAAGCGGAGGTGCTGCGAGCCGGGTGTGATGTCAGCACTGGGGGGCGGGGACCTTCCTACCTACCGCCCCTTTACCAGCAGCAGATAGCTCTCTGCTCACTCCTGCTGGGCTGTTGGTACTGCAAGCTGAATGCGTCCTGATCGGTTTTTTCTAAAACTCCTTCTCCCTAAGATGGAGGAATTCATAATTTACCAGAAACACACTGAGGCGAATATTCTCATGCAAGTCACCAGGGAATTTTTGAAGTTTGTGATAGATGGTTATGGAAAGTTTTGGGAAGCAAGTGGTTGCCGGTCCATTTGATCCACAAATGTTTGCCACATGCCTTCCGCATGTCAAACTCACCCATGGGCCCTCAGAGAGCCCCTCTGCCCACCTCCCTTCCTGCTTAGCACAGAGCGGTGGTTCAGATCAGGGACCTGGTGGACCAGCAGGCCTGGTTTCAAAGTCTCGCTCAACCACGATGAGCCGTGGGACTTGGGAAGTCACTTTGTTAAAAAATTGAGATAAAATTCATGTAATGTGAATGTCACCATTTTACAGCACACGATTCAGTGGTACTTACTATGTCCACATGTTCTGCAACCATCCTCCCCAGAGAAACCCCGCCCCCATGAGCTGTCCTCCCCATTTCCTCCTCTCCTGCCCCTGGCAATCACTAACTTTCTTTCTCTGTGGATTTACCTGTCCTGGATATTCCGTATACATGGAATCATATAATATGTGACCTTTCGTGGCTCAAGTGATGTCGCTAGGGAATCTGTTTTGGACTTTGCCTTCTTTTGTTTTCTTGTGGTGCCAGGATGGCTGCCATTCCCTCCAGGAGCACATCCCTTCCCCCTTCCCCCAACCCCTCCCCCCGCCCCCAACAAAACCTTAGCAGGAAACANGGTGCCAGGATGGCTGCCATTCCCTCCAGGAGCACATCCCTTCCCCCTTCCCCCAACCCCTCCCCCCGCCCCCAACAAAACCTTAGCAGGAAACAAGGAACTTCTTTTTTCTGTCATCTACTACAACACGGCTGGCCATCAATGTTGTTGGCCCACACTGACCACGAACCAATTACTGTGGGTGGGGATGTGGAATATTCTGATTGGCTTAAGCCTGGGTCACAGTCCGCCCCACTGAAATGGCAGTGAGGTCAGGGCTCCCCCCACCAGTCCCCCTCCAGAGGACAGTCGGGGTGCTGATCTCGGAGCCACTGTGCAAGCAAAACCAGCCTATATCCACAGCAGCCTCTGATGTCTCCATCTTTCACCGAGAAAACAGAATTCATTCCCTTTCACAGAGGTGACACGAGACAAAATATACCATCCTTTCGGAGGAAAAAGGATATCAATCGACAGCATTTATTGCCTAAGATTCTGAGATTTGTCACCTAGAGACCAAGATAGCATCTGTACTTGTGTTATTGAGAGTCTCAAACGACTCCTGCCTCCCCAGGAGCTTACTGTTTTAGCATCACTGGAAAGAGGCTTTAATGTTCCTGGCCCTTTTAGCTGTCACAGCAAAACCTGTCACCAGGACATCTCTGGGCTCAGGAATGTGGCCTGTCAGTCTCCCCATCCCCACCTCCACCCCCTGATGCCGCAGTGCAGTGTGTCAGGAAGTCCCTGCAACTGAATCACATGTGTGTGTTCACCCTCAGTCTTCACCTTTGGGGAGGACTCTGTGCGATTTCGGGAGACTGGAGAAGTGTTCTTTTAATACTTGTGAATCCTGGGGGCTTCAGGCCCTACCTTTACTGAACCAGAAATAGACTCCTAATCCCATATCACTTGGGGATTTGGTTCTGAAGACAGAAGCCATGATGTAAATCCTGTATTGAAAAGTGTCCCTCAAAGACCCCTGAAGACCTGGTGTGGGGCTCCTGGACCATTACTTAGTCCAGCTCAGCTGGGTTCAGGGCAGCTGTGCTCAGACAAACAACTGAGGCTGAAATCCAGCTGCTGTGGTGCTGTGCCCACAGGACAGGGTAGAACCTGTTCTTTGCATAAAGATCTGTCTGCACATGAAGCTGTGAGCAAGGCTGCAGGTGCCCAAAGAGGGAGCATTTCCCTGGGTGACCTGTCTGGAGGGGGCCCTTCTCCTAATCCCTTAGCTGGTGACAAACAGGCAGAAAACAGTAAATCACGGCACACGTCTTGTTTCTTTTTGACTGTGCTGGGTCTTCATTGCTGTGCACGGAATCTCTCTGGTCGTGGTGAGTGGAGGCTCCTCTTCCTTGCGGCATGCAGACTTCTCATTGTGGTGGTTTCTCTTGTTGCAGAGCAGGGGCTCTAGGCGAGAGGGCTTCAGTAGTTGCAGGTTGAGCACTTAGTGGCCCTGTGGCATGGGGGATCTTCCCAGACCAGGGGTTGAACCTGTATCACTTGCATTGCAAGGTGGATTCTTAACCACTGGACCACTACAGAAGTCCCATGGCTATATCTTGGGTTTTGGATGTCTTTCTGATTGTGGTCATTCATAACTGACCACATGGGGTCTTGAATAGAACCCTCTGGATGGGAGGGCCTCAAGAAAATGGTCTCCCCACCATTTGACTGGGTTCCAGTGTCATCTTACTGGAAGGGAAGGGGCCAGGTTTCCTGTCTGTCCCAGCCCAGTGTTTCACAACCCTCTGTATTTTATGTCTAACTAGTCCACAGGCCGATGGAAATCCATTTCTTTTGCTTCTTTATTTATTTGAAATTGGTGCGAGCTTGTATGAAATCATCTTTTTATATGATGTTTTGCCTGAAGGGTGTTTCCAAGCAATTTAGACTATAAATGGAAAAATAATTTGATCTGTGAAAATCCATACAATCTCCCCATTTGGCTGATTTATTAGACCTTTATCTCTCCAGAAGCATTCCTATTCACAGCGTTCTCAGGCTCTCTTAGTTTGTGTCTGAAACTGGTAGACTTTTGTTAAAAAAAAAAAAAAAAAAGGCCTTCCTGAGGGTGAAAGAAGTGACCATGTTTCAGTCCTTAATTAAATATTATTATGATTTTTTCTTCCAGGAGAGCAGCTTTTGCCATCTTCAACATCACCCAGCTTCTCCGTGACACCCACAGTGAACCCCATGGTGAGCAGATGCATTTAGTTTTGCCCCCCATCTTGGTGATGTCTGTTTGCTTGGATTATGTGCCAGGAGAGTGGGAATCCCATTAGACCAACTGGCTCTGTCTTGGTAGCCAGCATTAGCACTAATTCTTGACGCTCAACGTGACTGAAGGGAAGACCCTTGGCTCCCCGTGACCTGTAGCCTCAGGTGCCCACATGGAGTGAACAAGACTTACCAGGGATCACCCAACATGAGGCTGTTTCTTGGTGCACTTGGCACCATGACTGGAGAGTGAGAAGGAGGTGGCCTGGACACTTAGCTCGTCTCTGCAACATCTTCTTCTGATGTTTGAGGAAAGGATCCATTCCTTTAGAAAGTGTTCCCTTCTGATATGAGCATTTGTAATCAATCAACTTTCCTTCCATGAGAACTTTAATGTAATAGTGAGGGAACAGACTCTAGAACCACCTGTTTGGGTTCAAATCCCAGTTCTCTCATTTATTTCTGCATAATATGCTTAGTTTCATCTATCAATCATGTGTGTATTTCATGAGGTTGTTGTAAGGATGAAACATTAATATATGTTAAATGGTCACAAGAGCATATAGGAAGTGCTATCATCATGAATATTATGGTGTGAGAAGCATGAGGCCCAAAGAGCTCATGACCTCCCAGCTCTACAGACTGAACTTCTGTAGACATCTTGGCTTTAGTTCTTAACAGAATTCATGTCACTGATTTCTTTCAGGTGCCCACCGATGCGTACCATCCCATCATAACCAACTTGACAGAGGAGAGGAAAAGCTTCCGGAGTCCAGGAATTGTTCTGAGTTACCTTCAAAATATGTCCCTCAGCTTACCCAATAAATCCCTCTCAGAGGAGACAGCATTCAACCTCACCAAGGTAAAGACTATGTGATTTCTGTGCCCAGTCGATCAGGGATGGCAAACTGCCAGACCATGCCTGACAAGTGTGTCTTGTTTGACCTACATGGAGCTGAAGAAATCAGAAACTTTTATATAGAAGTCTGGATTTCAGAATTCTCATGAACAGCCAGATGGCGTGGACTACACACTGTGTAGTCAGCTCTACACAGCTTGGTGGAGTTTCCTTCAGATGAGACTTGACTCCTCATCTCCTTTTCCCAGTGTCCAGCCAGGCTGTCCTGTCTCTCCATCTACCTGGCCCCTTTGCATGCCTAGTCGCTTCAGTCATGTCCAATTCTGTGACCCTATGGACTGCAACCCACCAGGTTCCTCTGTCCGTGGGATTCTCCAAGCAAGAATTCTGGAGTGGGTTGCCAATGCCCTCCTCCAGGGGATCTTCCTGACCCAGGGATCGAACCCAGGTCTCCTGCATTGCAGGAAAATTCTTTACTGTTTGAGCCACCAGGGAAGCCCCGCTTGAGCCCTGTAGGCATTTGAATTTGCAACTCTGGCTCTAAACTCTGCTACCTCCCTTGGCAACAGCTAGAATGCAGAGTTGGGTCTTTGGCAGATTTAGCCATGGGCTCGTAGTGTGACCCCAATGCTGTGACGTATCTCGATGGGAATTCCCAAAGTTATTGAAGACACTTAGTGAATGCACCGTGTATGGCACTAGAACCAAGGTACTTTACATTCTCCTTAAGATCTTTCCAGGTCAAGGTAGAGGAGGATGCTGGGCTTGTATGGGCCTGATAACTTCAATCTCAGCACAGGGCTCTTGGCTGCTGATATCCAGAGAAAAGGAATGTGAGACTGTTACACTTCAAAAGTGTAGATAAGGGTTAAGAGCAGGATGTATAGGGTCTGATTGCTGGGCTGAACATCTCTCTGCTGGTTACTTACTGTGCACCCTTGGTCAAGTTACTTTATATCTCTGCTTCACTTTGCTCATCTGAGATATGGGGAGATAATAGTAGTACTTACTTTATTGGGTTCTTAGAAGGTTCCTACGTGCATAGTATGACTCTGGCACTTTTTAAGAGTTCTCAATCCTTCCTGGTTTCCTTGCTGAAGACAAACCCAAAGAAGCAGCCAAAAAAGCATGGGAAAGCGTGTGTTCAGTAAACAAGATGTCTTGATTTGCTAGGAGGCATTTGTCCCAGTAGCTCTCCTGCCCAGGTGAGAGAAGCAAGAGTAAGCCTTCTCAGATTTTGTTCATTCATTCATAGAATGTGGTAAGTTCTGGGGATCCATGATGACCAAGAACTACTTCCTGCTTCCAAGAGGCTCAGGACTGAGAGGGTGAAGATGGACCATGGAGTCTGAAAAGTGTCCTGAGCTGCCAGCTGCTCAGTGACTCTGGAGTCAGGCAAGCCTGGGTTTAACGCTTAGATCTATGCTGTTTTCAAGCCTCAGTTTCCCAGTCTGTGACATAGGGATACTTCGATAACCCAAGTCTGTCTCTGTTAGAATGGTTTTGGTTACAAGTAGGCAGTAATATAACCAAGTATTGTTAAAGTAGGGACATTTAATTGCTTCACTCCAGGTTTGAGTACTTCAGTCTTTCGTTCACAGCAGGGATCTAGGTGGCAGAACTGCAGTTCCCTTGGCATTCTATTCTATTTCCAAGTGACTGAAACGGCTCCAGACACTACACCTCACTGACAAAGACCAGGAGGAAAAGGAAAGGCAGGGGGCACTTCTGTCTTTACAGGGCAGGAAATTCTTTTCCATGGTTCCCCTTGCAGTTCCCCTGACATGACCACGCCTAGACCAATCACTGACCAAGGGAACGGAACTGGCTCGGCGGTTTAGCCAATCATATGGAGAAATGGGCGGGGCCAAGACAGCCCTGTATAAGTACTTCCAGGCTTCCTGCAGGAGGCACTGCTGGGTTCTTCAGTTGAGCTCAGTGGATGGGAGTGAGGCTACCCAGAGGGACGGTCGAGGCCCTTCTGTAGTCTTGCAGGGATGTCTATATGGGAACATAAAATTCCATGCAAGTCTACACAGGAAACTGTGTTAAAGCTGGGTGATTTACTCTTTCCCGTTTCCCCTCAGATACATTGGACAGTGTCAGAGGTAGCAAAATAAAATGCTTTCAGGAGCCAGATGAACAAAGTAAATGGATATTAGGTCAGACAGGCAATAAGGAGGAGTAGAGACTGTGGCTCACCGGGAAGTATCCACCCATGGGGAGTAGCAGTGAACTTCTCAAGAGCCTCCTGATTTTAACCGTTATGTTTATCTCTTCTGATTTTTCAAGCAAAGCAAAAACCCAGAATTTTAAAATGGACACTCACCCATTAAAAAAAAAAAAAGAAAAGTGGGCAGCTAACAAATTTAAAAGCAGTTGTGTACAAACCAAATAAAAGACATTTATGAATCGGATGCAGCCTGCAGGTCATCAGTTTGAAACCTCTGGTGGGGGCCGCGTGGGGATGGATACTTGACTCTGAGTGTCCTGTAGAGGAATCATGTGGATTTACCCCAAACCCCACCAATTTGGATTGGATGAGAAATAAAAATCTTTGGCATCCATTATCCAATTTTCCACAATATCCTGGCTTCTCACAACCAATAGTTGAACAAGAAAGTGAAAAGGAATTTCTTATGCTGGGTAATAAGGTGGCCATTAGCCACACGTGGCTCTTGAACACTTGAACTGTGGCCAGTTCAGAGTGTAAAATACACCCTGGAGCTCTAAAATTTAGTGTAATAGAAGAATGTAAAATATTAAACTGGTGATTTTTATATTGATTGCTTGTTGAAGTGATATTTTATCTATATTTGGCTAAGTAAAATATATTATTAAAAAGTAATTTCACCTATTTTCTTTTAACTTTTAAAAATGTGGCCACTAGAAAATCTAAAACAAAAATTTGGCTTGCATTACATTTCTATTCAAATGAACTGCTCTAGATCAGGAGTCAGCGGACCTAAATACTTGCCACTGACTAATGAGTGTCACCTGGAGCAAATAAGATACCATCTATCAAAGTGCTTTGTAAATATAACCTGATGCACTGATGAGAGCTATTTTCATTTACTGCTGTATATATGCAAAACCCAGCCTGTGGTTGATGGAGATGAGAAAATGAAAGGTCTTATGATTGTGAGGCTTAAGAATATATGCTAAGCAGTGTCATCCTGTCTGCCTTTAGACTTTCTTAAACACCGTGGGAGAGGTTCTTCGGTTGCCCAGCTGGACTGCTGTATCAGAGGTAAGAGAAAAGAACATTTTGGTCTTCAGAAGTACCTTGGGAACCATTTTGTCTTCCTTGAAGTGGCATAAATATGGCCCAGTTCACATCTATAAGAGAAATGATGCATCTCTCGTCATGAGATCTGGGATATTAGAGCTCATTTCAACAGGATATGTGATTAATTTTCAATGCTTTGTTTTCTCTATGGATCAGAGCCCTGCAAACATCAGTACATGGTGCTGTCCTCAACACAGAGCAGGGAAATGGTTGGATTTCTTCATGAGGAATGTATGCTTGTTTATCATTTGAGTAGGTTTTTTTTTTTTTTTACCATTACATTGTCCTTGAATGGTAATAAAACATATTTGATTGAAGATCACTGTATTAAATGAGAAAAGTCAAACGAGAAAATATACACTTCATGATTATGAGTGATTATATGTAGAAATCAAAGCAGCCTCTCCTTTTCATTGTACTCTAAAGAATTGGGAGAATGAAATGCTTTTTCTTTTCCTTTTAAAAATAACTTTCTTGATTTTACTTAAGAAATAAAACAAGTGAATATGTTTGGAGTAGTTAGAAAATGCAGATAATAAATACATATAAAAATCACCTGAAATTCTCAAACTGAGTGATAATGATTGCTCATATTCTTATGTATATGTAAAAGTGAAGTCACTCAGTCGTGTCCAACTCTTTGCGACCCCATGGACTGTAGCCTACCAGGCTCCTCCATCCATGGGATTTTTCAGGCAAGAGTTCAGGAGTGTATTGCCATTTCCTTCTCCAGGGGATCTTCCTGACCCAGGGATCGAACCTGGGTCTCCTGCATTATAGGCAGATGCTTTTACCTTCTGAGATATATATATATGTGTGTGTGTGTGTTTCTTACAATCTAGTTTTCAGTTCTTTTATATGCATATAATAGAAATTTCTCTATCTCTCTCTCTCTCTTTTGGCCACAACATATGATTTGTGGGATTTTAGTTCCCTGACCAGAGATTGAACCTGCACCCTCGGTAGTGAGAGCACAGAGTCTTAACCATTGGACTGCCAGGGAATTATATATACTTATATATAATTCTTATATGCATATATATTCTGTAAATATGCTATCTGAATTTACCAGTTTCTCTTTAATTAGAATCTTTCCTAATGATAATAAGTTTTCTTCAGCAATGCTGTATAAGTCAGGCTAGGTTAGGCTATGTCACAGTAACAAATAGACTATGCATCCCAGTGGCTCCATGCAGTGAACATTTAGGTCTCACCCATGCCAAATATGATGTGAGTCCAGGGAGCCCAGTGACCTGATTCCTGTCTCTGCCCGTTTTCTGAGGCTACTGTTTCAACATGTGACTTCCTGGGTTGCCCAGCAGGGGTGGAGAAGCAGGGAGGAGAAGAACTCTTGACTGTCTTGCCTGGAAGGGCTGCAAGCACACCGTTATTTAAAGTATTCCTTCTCCTGAACTCCTATAATGTTTAAACTGTATCTGCCAGTTTGTGGCAGAATGACCTCTCCTTCTCATTATAAGTGAGATTGCTCCAAGATTTACACCTGAACTTTTTATTTGAACAGCTTCAGATAGAATGGGAAGGGACTTCACAGTGGCAAAGGAAGAGAAAAACAGTCATGAACTTAAGATAAATATAATATTCCCTAGAAACAAATTCTGTTTTAAAAGACACAGTCCTCCAAAGTTGATGATTTCCAGGGGGACAGAACTGCCCCCCAGCAAGCCCCCAGAAGATAGCCAAGGAGGACCTGAGCAAATATACTTTCAGCATCATTTTACATGAACTTTTTCTGAATGCTCTGCCACAAAATATGAATAATCATGAAGCTATTCAGACTCAGGCAGGCTCTACTGTGCGTTAAAGGGAAGGTATGAATCAGCCACTACCCAACAGAACTTCATGCCAGAAACACAGATTTTCATGTGCTTAACTGTGCTTGGCTGATTGAAGTCAGGCCATGGGCCTGAAAGAAAATGTCTAAAATTGGCCTCCATGTTCTATTTCCAGCTCATTAGACTCTTATGGAGCATATGTTTGTGAGAGAATGCCTGGGACACTTAGCAACAGATGGATGCTTTTTTCAGAAGGGCGGGAAGGAGAGAGGGGTGTGATGGCAGAGATTCACACACCACACCCTCACGGGAACTGAGATGCCCCCTCCCTGCTAGACGTGTGTCTGAGGATAAGGGGCAATCAGCCCAGTCTGAGCGGGCTGCAGAGATACAGAGTGTCCTGGAGGGACTCCCTGCCTCCTTGGGGGTAGCGCCCACTAGGATCGCCTCTGCTTTGGGGACTCAGAGTGGAGAGGCCCTTGGAAAAAGGAAGAGACACACCACCAGTCTTGTCAGGGAGGCCAGGGGTGACTTGGGGTGCTGGCACCTCCAAAGTACCCTCCCCTTTGTGAAGATTAGGGCAGAACTGCTGTCTTCATCCTGGAGGGTGTTGGGAGCAATGAACCCCCTCCTCATGAAGCAGAAGAGGATGGAGTAGGGGGCGCAGATCAGAAAGATGGCAAGGTCCCCAGTGAGTTCAGAGTGGACCCAGGCCTAGGTCCGGTCACTCTGTGTCTGAGTGTGGAAGCCTTGGAGCTGATGCTCTGGTGACTGGGGTCAGCCTCAGCCAGTATTCACGTTGTGTGAGCTCTGCTGGGGTGGGTGACCTCAGCGGTCCCCTCTGCGCTTGTGAAATGGGTCGGCGGTGTGACTGTTTCTCCTCTCATCTGGTTGTTGTGAGGCCAGAGCTTGGCTGGAAACACACTGCTGGGTGTCCTCCTTTGCAGGAATGTTGACAGTGAACTTGAAGCTTGATCTTGTGTGTTTGTGTGTTTGATGCCTCCAACTCGTGCACATGCTGAGTGAGCTCCATCTTCACGTCTCCTTCCTGTCGTGATGTTGTTTCAGGACAGCGCTGCGGTGCCGGGCTTGATAGACACCATCGACACTGTCATGAGCCACATAACTTACAACCTGCAGGCCAGCAAGCCCCAGGTCGCCATCGTGGGTTCCTCGTCCATGGCAGGTAGCTCGGCAGTGGGGGTGTGGGTGAGGCTGGCTGTGCGGCAGGCGAGGGCGGGTGGAAGCGGGGGTACAGGCAGTGCCACCTGCTTGTTGAGTTCTGCTGCACTCCTGGATTTTCTTGCGTGTGCCCAGGTACACACAAACCTCACATGCCATCTGTGGAGATGCACCTCTTCATTGTCCTAAACTACGTTGCCTAATGTGCAGTGACATTTTGGAGGAAGACAGAGTTAGGTCAGAACAGCCGTGCTCAGCTGGGATGTGCACACAGGACCACGGGAGCCTTTGAGACTGACTTAAGGGCCAGATTCATCTCGGGTGACAACTGTCTCGGTGCAGGGCAGGAGACGAGCAGCAGCAGCCCCTGGAGTGTCTGTGGGGTACCAGGTTCCCTAGGGTCAGCTGCAGCTTTCTCCAAGATATTGGTCACATGTTCTCCTACAAGTGGACATCATGGTTCTTGATATTTTCAGAGTCTGTGTCTAGGGAGCATGTGTGCATGCTAAGTTGCTCAGTCATGTCCGACTCCTTGCGACCCCATGGACTATAGCCCGCCAGACTCCACTGTCCATGGGAGTTTCCAGGCCTGACTTAGGGATCTGACCTGCGTCTCCCATGTTGGCAGGCGGGTTCTTTACCACTAGCACCACCTGGGAAGCTTGGTACCCTAATGCTTTATCACCAGAGCCACAGTTCTGGAAAGGAAACTTCATTCACTCACTTGGGTTGGTTTTAATGGGAGTTTGTCAGCCAAGGCGGGTCCCTCCATGCGGTGATGCTTTTGCCTCACTTAGAAGATGAGTGTCACGGGCATTTCATTTTCCTGTGTCTTGTGGGGTCCCTGGTGTGGAGGAGGAGCCGCACAGCACGGGGGTCTCCCTGCCAGACTGGATGCAGTCAGTGCTGAGGCATCTTAAGCTGAGGGGCTACCCTGAGGGCAGAGGGGTCAGCCCAGGCCAGGAGCCTCACCCACCCCCACATGCAGCGGGTAGCAGCCAGACAGGTCTGCCACATGGTCACAATTACTGCTCTGGACACTCATTTTTTAGGTTCTTGTTTCCTAAAGGTAATTAAACTCCTCAAGAGAGCTCATTCTGTCAAAAAAAAGCAAGCAAAAGCAGATGGGATTTTACAGCCCAGTTTCCCGCCCTGGAGTTGACTGACTACAGCTTCATCTCTCTGGCTTGTTTTAGACTTTTCAGTGGCCAAAGTGCTCCCCAAGACCATGAATTCCTCCCATTACCGCTTCCCGGCCCGGGGGCAGAACTACATCGAGATCCCCCACGAGGCTTTCCACAGCCAAGGTGAGTGCAGCTTGGGACCTTGCAGAGGGACTCAGCCTGTGAGCTGTGACCGGGCCGAGGGGCTGCCCCAGCCCTCCTCCCTGTGCCAATAGGGCCAGGTTTCCATGGTGGGAACACGGTGCGTCATTGACGCTTCTGAGATGTCTTCATAATGCCGACTACAATCCAGCCTTGTGCACTGGGATGGAGGAGGCAGGCTGGCTATCTGTATTCTACACTTGCTCACTGGAGGATTCTTAGTGGACCATGAGCTGATGTGGCCACCTCCTCTCCCTGCTGGGGTGGCCTCAGGCTGGGTGGCTGGGTGAGGGATTTTATCTGCTCAGGAGCCTGGGGTTCTCCTCCTGGGCAGTTGAAATCAAGGTTAGTGATGGGACAGCAGCCAAGGTGATCTCAATTACTCTCTAGGGGGGCCCGGGTGGCTCTGGCCATTTCTGCTATCGTGACTGTCCCCCTGCCCCTTGAAAGATGACTGTGTCTCTGCAGGCGTGTCACTCTGTCCCAGGGACCTTGGGCAGTCAAGGGAGTTGTGGATTCTCGGCACCTGACCATCTGGCCAGAGGCCATGCTCTTCCCATTCTGCCTTCAAGACTGAGGACCAGTCTGGGTGGTGGTCCCCTCAACAGCTCGGGGCCCTCACTCCCCAGCCCTTGGGAGCTGACCTCTGCTCCCCGTACCCTCTAGTTTGCTTTGTGAAGGGTGCTCAGGGATGTTGGGGTGTCCTGCTCTCAGGGGACTGTCCTCCCACACTCGGAGTGAACTGTAGAAGGGAGAGGTCCAGGGGCAATGCCAAGGTTGACCTAATGCATACCACTGCACGTGGGGTCTTATCTCATGTGGCCACTTTTACTGTTAGAAATCCCCAGGTTTTCAGAATCAGCAAGATCGCAGCCTCATGTGGTCTGCCCACATGGAAACTTCTCAAACTTGGCAGTAGAACTAACTGGTCACAAGCACCGACTCCATGGCTGAAATTCCTGGGCTCGAATCCCAGTTCAGCCACTCAAGTGGGCAAGTTACTGAACCTGCCCGGCCTCCGTTTCCTCATCTGTGACTTAGGGGACAGTCTTAGTATCTGCCCCAATCTTTTGTGGTGAGAATTAGAAGAGACAGCTCTTACACCAGTACCTGGCCCATAGTAAATGTGACATGAATTGTTAATATACATTCCTGAAGTTTCAACACACTCAACAGATATCCTGAAGAACTCAGGAAGCACTGGGGGACTTGCTCCTCCCAACCTCCTATTAAGCTAGCAGAAGGAGGTAACAGAATGGATGATTCTTGTTTCCAAGCTGGAATAGCACAGAGAGGTGGGACCCAGCAGAAGGAGTGACAGGTGTCTGGGTGACTTGTAAATCCTGCATCCGCTGCCTCACTGGAGTGCTGAGATCACTGTAAATACTGCAAACACAGATAGCCCATAACATTCGGTCATAGCTGCAGTGCTATTGCCTGGCACCGCCAACCACAGCTCAACTGGGCTCTGCCTTCAGAGGCACGTGGTGTTCCTAGAATGTCTACCCGCCCACCCACCCGCTGCCCGCCAAGAGTTGTAGCATCCACGTGCCCAGAGATGGCTCAGGGGCAGAGCAGGGAGTGGTTGCTGTGGTTGCATTCACAGTTGAANGACTGAACTGAACTGAACTGAAAAGAACAGCTGTACTCAGACCACAGGGAGGGGCTGGTTCCCCCAGGAAAGATTAGGCATGGGGCCTGTTCCTCCCTTTCAAGGGGTCCCTTGGAGGGGACAGGGAAGTAGAGCCTAGGGCTGGGGCAGAGAAATTGCCAGTGAGGTATGAGCCCAAGGGGCCCATATCTACAGTGAATGTTTGGAAGGCAAAGCAGTTTCTGTTGGCCGCAGATCCGCCCTAGACAGGGGCCCTGCAGAGGGCAGCAGGCAGGCTCTGGTCTGTCTCTCTTCCCGGGTGTCTGGCACAGCGCCCGGCCCAGAGTGGAGGCTCTGAAAAGGCGCCTGGAGACAGAGCTGTACATCTCAGAGGGAGCCGCACAACGCCTCCACCCCTGGCCCCGACGAGGCCCTGCTTCCCTCCCCTGCCAGGACCACGCCTGGGAAAGCTGATAGTGTGAGAAAGCGTGTTCCTGCAAGCTCACTATCTCTGCTGATGGGAAGGCGCTGCGGGGGCGGGTTTCGGACGCTGGTGCGGCTGCTGGGTATTTGGAGTCCTGTGTGATGGAAAGCAGGCAGCTATTTTTAACCGCTACAGATAAACGAGAAATGATAAATACTTTCTAATGATGCAAATAGTCCTGTTATCGTGGGCTCTCTCAGAAGAAGCCTCTTCTCCCACCTGATACCAGGGACCAGCTCTTGCTGCAAAACCCTGGGCCGGGCCTGCGGGAAGCAGGCGGTCGTGGTTTAGCCCACTTGGAGGGAAGCCTTGTTCTGGGCGTGATTGCTGGGGAGAGCCTGCGCATTGTCAGATCACTTTTAACCCGGCGCCGTGGGTGCGCTTTCCAGAATTCTTCAGGAAGGTCACAAAGGAAGCAACCTGCTTTCCTTGGAAATATGCCCTCTAGACTATTTGGGGGAAATTTCTCCAAACCCAAGATTATGAATGAATAGTGGACCCAGCCTTAGCCCCAATTTATGTATTTACATCCCTCACTGCTAGAGGTTCAGACTGAAACGGACTTTTCAGTGAAATCCGTGAAAATGTGTATTTCTGGGGATGGCCAAATCCTTCTGTGGGTTGGAGTAAGGGTGTGGGGAGGACCGTGTTTCTACCACATCTGCAGCGCCCCTCATCCTTGGGAAAGGGGACAAAGGCAGGACTGAGGGTTACAGATGGCAGTGGGTACTTTGATTCACTGTGACCAGAAACACACTCTCTCTGGGTGTTGGCAAAGTTTTGCATAAAGGTCCAGATGGTTAATATTTTTGGCTTTACCTCCTATACTGTTTCTGTTACATCTGCTGTGTAAAGGTAGCCCTGGACAATACATAAAAAACAGGGGTGGCTGCGTGCCAGTAAATCTTATTTATAAGGCCAGGCAGTGCCTATGGTTTCCACAGCCCTGGTGGGCACTGTTATATCGGTGCTGGTAGCAGTGACAGGGACAAGGCTAAGTCTGCCCTGCTGTGGGGAGTCAAACCCCATGCTTAAAGCTTGACCACCAGATGTGATTGTCCTCCATCCTAAGCAGGGGTCCCCAAGCTCCTGGATCTAATGCCTGTTGATCTGAGGTGGAGCTGATGTAATAATAATCTAAAGTGCACAATAAATGTAATGCACTTGAATTATTCCGAGACCATCCCTCAACCCCACCCCTTGTTCATGGAAAAATTGTCTTCCACAAAACTGTTCCCTGGTGCCAGAAATATTGGGGACCACTGATCCTAAGGACTCCAACCCTCCCATCCCTCTCCTCTCGATGCCCAGGGGTCTCCAGGCAGAACTCCCTGGAGCCTCAGGACGCAGGGCGCCATGATCTGCAAGTTGTGGGCTGAGAGGCTCACACAGGCAAAGAGCCCCCCAACTCACAGCCCTCTACCCCCTGAAACATTAATACCATGGACCTCTGAATTCTGCCAGCAGTGAATGCAAGCGTTCAGTTATTTTCCCAAAGACTTCTGTGAGCTCTGAGTTAATGGTTTAAGTAAAGCTTGGTGCCCTTGAACATGATATGTAAGCTCTTCCTTTGTCACTGCATAAGATGCTTGGCTGTTCTCCCATTCTCTGCCTTTAAGATGATTATCAAATTCCACGCACAATTGGAAGCAGATTAATGCAGTCGCCTTGGTAGTGTTCTGGTGTTCCCACTTGCTTGAACAGCTGACGTCATTCCACTTTAGTTTTGTGTGTTATCACCCTTACACATTTATGTTTTTTGGGTGTGAGGTTGAAAGGATGCAGTGGAATCGTGACATCCTTTAAACCTCCCTGGGGTGTGGAGTCAGCACATGAAATTGATGGGATAGGAGGGCGACAGGGCTGGATGGGCTCTTCCCCCGATCCCTTCGTTTTTTGACCACTCTGGGTCCCTCTGATGTCTGCACTGGG
Source organism: Redunca redunca (assembly GCA_006410935.1). Taxonomy (NCBI): domain Eukaryota; kingdom Metazoa; phylum Chordata; class Mammalia; order Artiodactyla; family Bovidae; genus Redunca; species Redunca redunca. Next base: position 62,306 of record SJYQ01001156.1, on the reverse strand, counting down.
GCAATGACTGACCATCCACAGGTCCTGGATGGGGGTGTCCTTTGTCCCTGCATGAGCCTGGACACAAGAGAGCCTCTGAGGTCCCTGTCTCTGGCCCCATAGTGATGAGAAATGTTCAGTTCTTACTGATTCTCATCCACCATGTGGGCAGCTGGGGCAGCTGTTCCTTCAAACCAGCAATCCGAGCTGGACAGGGCACAGAGTCACCTGCTCCTCCTCCATAGATGGGCCTGGGACTCAGAAGGGATGGGACCCCTTGACTGAAGGGCTGGGACTCAGGCCTCTGGATTTCAGCCTCTCAGTGATGGACTCACTTGTGCTTCAGAAGGATATGTTCCAGGGGGTAGACTTAACTTTAATGTCTGCATTTCTTTTTATTTTTAATGCTACGTGTTTTCATTTATTTTTTGGCTATGCTGTGAGGCATGTGGGAGCTCCCCAGCCAGGAACTGACCCCTTGCACCCTGCATTGGAAGCATGGAGTCTTAACTGCTGGTCCTCCAGGGAATTCTCCTGTCTTCACGTCTTTGTAAAGCCAAGCCATCCAGGCAGAAGGAAGGACAGGGTCAGAATCACCGTGTAGCAGCCCGTGGTGTTGCCACTGATTCGGGCAGTCATCCTCAATGCTGACACCCCTGGGCGAGGGGTTGTGTGGAGACAGGGTTCTTCCCTGTTGCTCCACAGGGTACCTGTTAATCACTATGTGAGAAGGTCCTGGAAAGCAGAGACCACTTTAGTCAAGGGGTCATGTTCAGTCTCACGGACATTGGGGCAGGCTGACGTCCTGCATCCCCTGATGGGAAGCAGCGGCAAGAGTCATCCTGCCCCCCGATGCTCGGCCTGATGCTCCCCATGAAGAAACAATCAAGGGCTATTTGTAAAACCTTGATTTGGACTGTCACATGTCCATGCAGTGGGAGCCGTAACAGGAGCAGCGCCTGTTCAAGGTCAGAGGGCACTGGGGGGACACGGTGACTAAATAGATGCTGCCCCTTCCTTGACAGGAAAGCAGAGCTCTGACAGACACCCTGGGGACCCTGAGGACGCTGGACTGTAGACTGGGCACCAGATCACGGGTTGAAGCTGGGTCAGATTTCTGGGCGTGGTGATGGTTAGGGTGGTTATGTAGGAGGCCGTCTTTATTTTTAGAAGATACACTTAAAGTATTTAGAGTTGGAGTGTCATGGTGTACTTTCTGATGATTCAGCAAAAAGAGGGGGTGTGTGTGTGTGAGAGAGAGAGATGCCAGACAAAGCCAAAATGGCAGAATGGTAGGAGCTGGGAATCTAGGTGCACTGTTTCTAGCATTTTCTGTTGGCATGACTCTTTCAGTGCAAGGTTTGGAGAGGAGGGTCCTGGTTGGGGCAGAGATTCTGGTTCTTGCCATTCTCTCTTGAGAGACCGCACTGAACTAGCTTATTATCTTTTGGCTGTGCTGAGCTTTCGTTGCTCTCTGGGCGTTTCCTCTAGTTGCAGTGCACGGGCTTCTCGAGGCAGTGGCTTCTCTTGTTGGGGGGTGTGAGCTCAAGGCCATGGGAGCGCAATAGTTGCTTGCAGCTATTGCAGACACAGGACCGAACCTGTGTCTCCAGCATTAGCAGGCAGATTCTTTATCACTGAAACACCAGGGAACTACTACTTGATACCAAGAACTTAGCGACTTAGAACTTAGAATTTACCTGAGCACCACGGAGGTCATGTCCACCATCCTGGTGGATGCTCTCTTTTTTGTCTGTCAGGCAGAGGCTTCTCATACCACTTGAGAACTCTCCCAAGTCTCTCCAAGGCTCTGCCCCACGTCTCCATGTGCAGCATCTTTCAGATCTTTCAGGAGGTTTAAGTTTCCTTTCCTTAGCATTTCTTGTCCCCTCACTGCTCCCTCAAGCATCAGTGAGAATGCAGCCCTGATAGAAAGGATGGAGATGGACTCCAGGGTGAGCAGGACACCATGTTTGAGCAGGAACTTGCTAGAAAAGGAGTTCATTTACTAGGGGATATTTCCAGATTACTTTTTGTATTAAATCTCCCTGTACAACCTGGTTTACCTGTTGCTGTTGTTCAGTCACTCAGCCGTGTCCGACTCTTTGTGACCCGATGGACTGCAGCATGCCAAGCTTCCCTGTCCTTCACCATCTCCTGGAGTTTGCTCAAACTCATGTCCATTGATTCAGTGATGCCATCCAACCATCTCATCCTCTGTCACCCACTTCTCCTCCTATCCTCGATCTTTCCCAGCATCAAGGTCTTTTCCAATGGATTGGCTCTTAGCATCAGGTGGCCAAAGTATTGGACCTTCTGCTGCAGCTCCAGTCCTTCCAATGAATATTCAGGGTTGCTTTCCTTTAGGATTGACTGGTTTGATCTTCTTGCTGTCCATGGGACTCTCAAGAGTCTTCTCCAGCACCACAGTCCAAAAACATCAGTTCTTTGGTGCTCAGCCTTCTGGTTCGCCTGTGGGGCCCTCATACTTGGAGTGGTCTTTTAATGAGACCACTTTTTCTTGTTCCACGCATGCTGATTTCTCTTGCTTGAGGACCACAACTCATCTCTCCATGTGCTTGGGTGTTCTGCTTGCAGATTTCAGAGTTCCCAGATCTGCCCTAGAGATCCTGAAATCTTCCATTCTCTCTATGCTTGCTTTCTTTTTTTAATTTTAAAATTTTTGCAATGTTACATTGGTTTCTATGGTACAACAACTCGAGCCAGTCATACATATGTCCTCTCCCTGTTGAGTCTCCCTCCCCTCCCGCATCCCATCCACAGAGCACCAGCCTGGGCTCCCTGTGTTATACAGCAACTTCTCACCAGTTATCCATCTTACACATGACAGTGTATATATGTTGATACTACTTTCTCCATTCGTCCCACTCTCTCCCTCCCCCATGGTGTCCGTGTCCACAAATCCATTCTCTACGTCTGTGTCTCCATTCCTTCCTGCAAATAGGCTCTTCAATACCATTTTTCTAGATTCCATATATATGTATTAATACATGATATTTGTTTTTCTCTTTCTGACTTACTTTGCTCTGTATAACAGGCTCTAGTTTCATCCAACTCACTAGAACTGACTCAAATTCATCTTTTTTATGGCTGAATAATATTCTGCTGTATCTATGTACCACATCTTCTTTATCCATTCATCTGTTAATGGACATCTAGGTTGCTTCCCTGTCCTGGCTATTGTAAATGGTATGCAACGAACACTGGGGTACATGTGTCTTTTGGAATTGTGGTTTCCTCAGGGTATATGCCAGTATTGGGATTCCTGTGCTGCGTGGTAGATTTATTCCTAGTTTTTTAAGGAATCTCCATACTGTTCTCCATAATGGCTGTATCCATTTACATTCCCACCAACAGTGTAGGAGAGTTCCTTTTTCTCCACATCCTCTCCAACATTTATTTTTTGTAGATTTTCTGATGATGGCGACTGGTGTGAGATGATACCTCATTGTCATTTTAATTTGCATTTCTCTGATAATTAGGGATGTTGACAGTCTTTTCATGTGTTTATTGGCCATCTGTATGTCTTCTTTGGAGAGATGTCTATTTAGGTCTTCTGCCCATCTTTTGATTGCCCTTTTTGCTTTTCTGATATTGAGCTGTGTGAGCTGCTTATATATATTCTGGAGATTAATCCTTTGTCAGTTGTTTCTTTTGCAGTTGTTTTCTCCCATTCTGAGGGTTGTCTGAACCTTGTTTATTGTTTCTTTTGTTGTGCAAGATTCCTCCTTGACCCACCTCCTAGAGTCATGGAAATAAAAACAAAATAAACAAATGGGACCTCTCCATGCGTAATCTAAGGCACAGATGACCAGCAGAGGGGTCGTGGCTCAAATGTGCTGAAATATGTGAGGGAGTAGGGCTGGACTTTGGCCTGTGTCAATCAGGTCCCCAGGGGGACCAGATGGGAAATTTGGGGGAAGTTAGAAGGAGAGGCCATTTGCCAGGCTGTGCTCAGGGTGTGTTCCCTACTATAAAGGATAGAGTAATAACAGGAGGGCTTCCCAGGTGGCTCAGTAAAGGGGGTAAAGAATCTGCCTGCCAATGCAGGAGACTCAGGTTTGATCCTTGGGTTGAGAAGATCCTCTGGGGGAGGGCATGGCAACCCACTCCAGTATTCTTGCCCAGAGAATCCCATGGACATTAGAGCCTGGCGGGCTACAGTCCATGGGGTCACAAAAGAGTCCACACGACTTAATGGCTAAATGACAACAGAATAACAGGAAGTGTTCTCAGCAGGGGGGAGTGGGGCATGACGCTGCCACCCTGGGCTGATGGGGTCTGGAGAACACAGCTCCTAGGGCAAAGATGCAGGGCTGTGGGGATGGGCACCATGCCCTTTTCGTGACCCTGCAAAAACTGTGCTATCTGGGTCTCACTCTCCTCTCCGACTGGCTCTGATTTCCTGTGGGTGCTGCCATTGGCTGAACACCCCAAAGCAGAGGGCAGGGCCTGTACAGGGGGGCACAACCATGTGGCCCCTACTCCCGGGACTGTTTTCTTTGCCATTTCTCCCCTGGCATCTAGAATGAGCCTGTTTTCTTATCCAGAAAGGCCCCCAAGCCCCGGTACAGTCAATTCCAAAGTGACAGATAATCCAGTCTCCAAGTGTTACTGCTCCCCAGATAACAGGTTAAAATAAAAGAAAATCAAGCCTGGATCAGATTTATGAAGACAAAGGAAAACCCTTATTAAAACTGGAGGTACCAGAGAGATTAAATGAAGTCATAAAAAAACCCTCTTTTTATTATGAAAAAAAATCGAACATCTGTAAAAACAAAAGAGACGGTCATCACCGGGTTACAACCAGGACCACCCACGGCCATTTGGGCTTCTTCTGCCCAACCCGCTCCCTCACCCTGGCCCCACCAATTATTTGAGGCAAATCTCTGACATCATGTAGTTTCATCTGTAAATATTTAGTCTCTATTTTTAAAAGACAAAGACTTTTAAAAATACAGAGTAAACTACATGCCATTATCCCATCTAAAAAGTAAACAGTAATTTCTTAGTCCATCTGATGTCTTGTCGTTGTCGACTTGGGTGGTGGTGTTGGGATGGTGGGCTCCTCCTGGCTCAGCCACCATAGACCCCGACCTGGGCTTCTCTGCAGGGCAAACCCAGCCAGACGGAAAGGCCTCCCTGGCTGCATGAGAAGTAAGTCACTGGAGACCATCAGTGTAAACCCATCCGTATTGGGAAATCGTACTTTTCCAGATTAAAAATGCTCCTAAGGGCTCAGTGTAGACTGTTGAGTCTGATATCAGTTCCTGCCCTCAAAGGCAGTGTCTACTAGGCTGCATTTGACTGAATCCATGTGTTCTGGGGCCAAATCCAGGAATCCACTCAGGATTTGCACTGCGTTTGTGGAGAGAAGATTCTCCATAGGTTTTCCATTTTTTGCATGTTTTTCTTAAGATTTTGATCTAAGTCATCATGGTCTGTCTGTGAGAAGATTAATTCACTGAACACATATTAGTTGAGAACCTACTGTGTGTCAGGCTTGGTTCTAAGGGCTTAGAGAGCTGTGAACAGAATGGGTAAGAAGCCAGCCCCCGATGGAGCTTACATCCTAGTGGGAGATGACAGCTGACCTGATGAATTGTTAGAAAATGGACCTGGATGGGGAGACGGGAGATGTGACAAATACTGATGTGTTTGTAGGGTCTTATGCTCATGGCTGTGATTTTACTATTGCTGCTGCTGCTGCTGCTAAGTCGCTCAGTCGTGTCCGACTCTGTGCGACACCACAGACCACAGCCCACCAGGCTCCGCCGTCCCTGGGATTCTCCAGGCAAGAACACTGGAGTGGGGTGCCATTTCCTTCTCCAGTGTGTCAAAGTGAAAGGTGACAGTGAAGTCGCTCAGTCGCGACCCCATGGACTGCAGCCCTCCAGGCCCCTCCGTCCCTGGGATTCTCCAGGCGAGAGCGCTGGAGTGGGGGCCATCGCCTTCTCCCGATTTTACTGTTGGCTAATATATATCCTAATTTTTGCTAGACAAATGATTTCTATTATGTTTGGTGGAATTACATACATGCTGACTTCACAGAGAGAAGCATGGACTGTGAGGTGTTGGCAAGCATTTCACCGTATCTCAGTGGATACTGCGCTGAGCTCAAAACATCTCAGCTCCCTGAAATCACAAGTGGAGAGGCGGTCTACCGGGGCAGCCTCATTGTTCTGCAAGAGAGCAGGCCTCGGTGTCACCAAGGACCACATCTTTCTATCTTTGGGTCTGAACTGGTCCCTGGTGACATCCAGCCAGTCTTAACTTTCCATAGCAGTGGCTGAACTCCCTGCCTTTTTAGTGGGGACAATATCACCTCCAGAAGGTGAAAATTGGTTTTGAGGGCAAGGAATCTGAGATAGTACAGTGGCTGTGGCTCTGCAAAGTTACCTAAAGCGTATTGAAGCACATAAGCAGATTTCCTCTGTGTCTGTGGTACTACGATTTCACAGGATGGGCAGGTGTTGATGGAGTAATGGTGGGGTGTTTGGAAAAATGGGTCTAAAAGAACTCTTTAGGGGGCCATAATGAAAAACAATGGCTGAGAACCATAAGCTAGAGTGAGACTTGCTTTTCAGTGTCTTTCACTTTTTTAAACCTGTGTGACTTATTCCATATGTGTCTTGTAGCCTAGGGCTTGCACAGTGATGCCTTTCCAGAGAAGAATAATCAGATAGCAAATCAACCACGTTCTCTGAGTTTCCAGCAGCTCCTCAGCTTTCCAACCTTGGTGATATTCACAAACACGAGGAATCCATGCCTCTGTTTTGCTACAGGGAATATTTTCTGTTGGAAATACCCTTAGGCAGGGTATTTCCACGAAGGCAGGGCTAGGGTTTTAAATCTTTTTTTTTTTTTTTTAATTTTGGACTATGCTTGGTCTTCTTTGCTGCATGCAGGCTGTTTGTGGAGGCATGTGGACTTCTTTAGTTGTGGTGTGCAGGCTCAGTAGTTGTAGATTCTTAACCACTGGACTGCTAGGGAAGTCCCAGGGGTTTTAAATCTTTACAATGATATTTTAAAAAAACATCTCACATTGACAATTCCAGGAATAGTTCTGTGTGCTGCTGGGGACCTGCTCTTTTTTAGGGACTCATGTTAGGGGCTTGTTTAAAGAGCTGGGTCCCATGGTGATGATGGTGGTGTTGGGGGGAGATGTGTGGGTCTCACTGGCTCTAGTCCAGGTCACCAGCTTTGAGTCTGGTTAACAGGTAAAACTAGTTGAAGGAGGAAGTAGACTGTACACCCAGCTCCCAGGGATCTGCTTGATGTTATGAAGATGATTATGTGAGTATAAACACAGGGAAGGGACAGAATCCCCATGCAAAAGTCCAGATTAGGAAAGAAACCAGCAGATGACTGGGTGACCTGAGTCGGGGCTGAATGACTTCATGTCGCAGGCATCCTAGTGAAATGTCTGAAATTCAGAGTAAGGCAACAGACATTTGCTGATTACTGACCATATACCAGGCAGGGCGAGGGTGAGGGCTAGATAAGCAGTCACCAAGAACACAATGTTCAGAGCAGTGTTCATTCTTGGAATCATTCATGTGCTGTAAGTGGCAAACCCTGAATGTGAACACCTTCTTAGATCTTGCACCCCAAGTTCCTTGTTTCCCTCATCCTAGTCCTGGCCCTGAATGTCATTTCAGCTTCATAACGCCATGAGACAGGTACTATGTCTATCAGCCAAGATTCTTTTGATTGGGCATAAGCAACAGAAACCCAGGCATAAGCTGTTTTAAACAAAAAGGGAGTTTGTTGGATCACATAAGCTGAAAGGTGCATGGACATCTGGCTTCAGGAGCAGCTTGATCCAGTGGCCAGTTGCTATCACTCAACTCCATCTCTCAGCTTTTCCTGCACATGGACCTTCTTCCTAGTCAGTCTCTTTGCTCATGATTATAAGCCACTGCTGGAACCTCTGGAGAAGGAAATGGCAACCCACTCCAGTGTTGAGCCTGGTGGGCTGCCATCTATGGGGTCGCCCAGAATTGGACACGACTGAAGCGACTTAGCAGCAGCAGCAGCAGCAGCTGGAACCTCATGGTTCCAGACTGACATCTAGCAGAGAGAAGTGAGGACCTCTGACCCAGCATTTCCATCTGAATCCTGTTACTTCTCTTCGGATCTTAATGGAACATGTGCTTGCATCTGAACAATCAGTATGGTCTGAGGAATGCAGTGCACTGATTCACTCAAATTGTGATAGCAGGGTTTACTCTTGAGTTAAGGATGGAGGTCCCTCCAAAGCATATGGGCTACAAGTCAGGAAGGGGTGGTCACTTGAAGGGAAGCTGAGGTGCCTTTATCAGGAGAGGGATGAAGGGCTACTGGGTGATAAGACAACAGGTATCCATCACATTACTGTTTCCCACAGCGGTTTATAATTTGGGCATGGCAAATTCCAACAGGTAAGTCACTTGTCCCAGGTCAAGTGAATGTATGGCTGAGATTTAATCTCATTGTTTTGATCTTCCTTCTTCCCCACTTCCCGGATTACCCCCTCCCTCTACTAGACTATAGACTCTGTGAGGTCAAGGGCTCCATCTCACCTTTTGGTACCAACACCAAGTCTTGGAGCAGAATGTGCTGTTTGATAGAAATCAAAACTCTACCCCCAAAAGATTTCAGTCTCAAAAGTCTCAGGCTTAACATGAAATTTTAAACTCAAGTTTAAAAAAGAATTTTTCTGTTTTGTAATGATTTTTCATTTGTTCCCAAGGATTGCTGAGGCAGCAAATTACAAAAACTGCTTGCTCTCTGCGACCAGCTATCTGATCTCCCTGGAGGTCTCCCCGACGCCGAAGCTCTCCCAGAATTTATCGGGCTCCCCTCTTATCACTGTCCACCTCCGGCACCATTTGGTGAGTTAGAGTGAATTTGTCCTCATTTCTGCTCTTTGATTTCCTTTTGCAGCAAGGAATATTCGATCGGCTGTATGATTGTAGAAAGAATCTTGGATGGATCGGTGCTGGCCAGAATTAGGATTTTGGCATCCATTCTTGTGATTATTTTTGAACAGCAGTGGAAAGTCCCCTGGATAGCTCTGGGGTTGGACAAACAGTATTAATTTTGTGTAAAAAGGCCTCTGAGATCAGACGTTGCTTTCCTAGATGTGTGCACAGCAACTGTGGCTATTTCTGTTTTACAATAAATGTTGTCTTTGGAGGAGGGGATACCTTGGCTCATTCTCACTTGTCTTAGTTGATAGCCATTAGTGAGACAGAGAGCTTGGTTCTTTCTGGGAAACACTTTAGCATTTCGAAGAGATGTTTCTATGCTTTCAGTTTTGAGCTATTTGTTTTGCCCCATTGTAACTGTGATTATCTCCACCTTCACTCTATCTTTGTGATAAGAATGACAGGTGTATCAGGGACACAGATGTGCACCTGTCCTTTAAAAACTGCGACTTTCCTTGTGCCAGGATCATGCACTATGGTTGAAGCTTGACATTTTCAAGGAATTTATTAAAGAATGCAATATATATATATATTAAATTTTTATTGAAGTTTAGCTGATTTACAATGTTGTATCCATTTCTGCTGTATAGCAAAGTGATTCAGTATACATTCTTTTCCATATTCTCTTCCATGGTGGTTTATGATAGATGTTGCACAGATGTTGAACTGTGCAGTAGGACCTTATTTATCCATTCGATGCGTAATAAGAACTCAATCCACTTTTGATCCTTTGAAGTCCTACAAGACCGTTCCCGCCAGGATCTTCTATTTTGTTCCATTTTATACTGTTCCATCCCATTCCGCCAACATTATCTGAAGACCTACTGTGTGCCTACCCCTGTGTCTGTCTACCTGTGTTTTTATCACCTCCTCAATGAGACAGCATTGAGGGAAGCGGATGAGTCAGGACAAGCTGCTTTCACTGCAGCTCCTGCCTCAGCCTGCCACCCCTCAGCCCTGGTTCCCCACGAAGCTCAGGCCTCTTCTTGATCCCCTCAGAACCCAGCCCTGCCCATTTGTCCACACTTTTTGGCCAGTGTCTGTCTGCACTTGTGCTTCCCCAGGCAGATAGCTACCACCAGACAGGTGTTGCTCCATTCTGTCTTTCATCCTGACCATCTTGCTGATTGGTATTGGAATGAAAACAGACCTTTTCCAGTCCTGTGGCCACTGCTGAGTTTTCCAAATTTGCTGGCATATTGAGTTCAGCACTTTCATAGCATCATCTTTTAGGATTTGAAATAGCTCAGCTGGAATTCCAGCGCCTCACTAGCTTTGTTCGTAGTGATGCTTCCTAAGACGCACTTGACCGAGCTCTCCAGGATGTCTGACTCTAGGTGAGTGATCACACCATCGTAGTTGTCTGGGTCACTAAGATCTTTTTTGAACAGTTATTCTGTATATTCTTGCCACCTCTTCTTAATATCTTCTGCTTCTGTTAGGTCCATACTGTTTCTGTGTTTTATTGTGCCCATCTTTGCATGAAATATTCCCTTGGTATCTCTAACTTTCTTGAAGCGATCTCTAGTCTTTCCCATTCTCTTGTTGCCAGAGAATGTTCAAACTACTGCACAGTTGCACTCATCTCACACGCTAGCAAAGTAATGCTCAAAATTCTCCAAGCTAAGCTTCAGCAGTACATGAACGAAGAACTTTCAGATGTTCAAGTTGGATTTAGAAAAGGCAGAGGAACCAGAGACCAAATTGCCAACATCTGTTAGATTATAGAAAAAGCAGGAGTATTCCAGAAAAACATCTACTTCTGCTTCATTGACTAAGCTAAAGCCTTTGACTGTGTGGGTCACAACAAACTGTGGGAAATTCTTAGAGATGTGAATACCAGACCACCTTACCTGCTTCCTGAGAAATCTGTATGCAGGTCAAGAAGCAACAGTTAGAACTGAACATGAAACAACGGACTGCTTCCAAACTGTGAAAGGAGTACATCAAGGTTGTATATTGTCACTGTGCTTATTTAATTTATATGCAGAGTACATCATGCGAAATTCCAGACTGGATGAAGCACAAGTTGGAATCAAGATTGCCAGGAGAAATATCAATAACCTCAGATATGCAGAAAGAGAAGAGGAACTAAAGAGCCTCTTGATGAAAGTGAAGGAGGAAAGTGAAAAAGGTAGCTTGAAACTCAACATTCAAAAAACTCAGATCATGGCATTCGGTCCCATCACTTCATGGCAAATAGATGGTAAACAATGGAAACAGTGACATACTTTATTTTCCTGGGCTCCCAAATCACTGCAGATGGTGACTGCAGCCATGAAATCAAAAGACACTTGCTCTTTGGAAGAAAAGCTATGACCAACCTAAACAGCATATTAAAAAGCAGAGACATTATTTTGCCAACAAAGGTCCGTCTAGTCAAAGCTATGGTTTTTCCAGTAGTCATGTATGGATGTGAGAGTTGGACTATAAAGAAAGCTGAGCGCTGAAGAATTGATGCTTTTGAACTGTGGTATAGGAGAAGACTCTTGAGAGTCCCTTGGACTGCAAGGAGATCCAACCAGTCCATCCTAAAGGAAATCAGTCCTGAATATTCATTGGAAGGAGTGATGTTGAAGCAGAAGCTCCAATACTTTGGGCACCTGATGTGAAGAACTGACTCATTGGAACAGCCTGTGATGCTGGGAAAGATTGAAGGCAGGAGGAGAAGGGGATGACAGAGGATGAGATGGTTAGACGACATCACCGAGTCAATGGACATGAGTTTGAGTGAACTCCGGGAGCTAGTGAAGGACAAAGAAGCCTGGTGTGCTACAGTGTGGCATCTCCAAGAGTCAGACACCACTGAGCGACTGAGCTGAACTGACTGATCTCACTGACTCCTCACTGCCTCTCTCATCACACCTTCCTCCTCTACTCCACGGCCAACCTTCTTCAGGAACCTTCCCTCCATCCCCAGCCACCCCCTCTGCCACCTGCTCCTTCCCCCTTCTCGCGTCCTCTTCATCCACCTGCAAACAGTCTTCACCTGACAATGTTCCCCCACCCGGTCTCTCTCCTCTCTCTTTTTGAAAAATCACAAAACGTTAAAAAAAATTGTGGTAAAATACACATAACATAAAATTCACCATCTTGACCATTTTTAAGTGCACAGTTCAGTGGTGTTAAGCACGTTTCACATTGGTGCGCATCCTTCACCACCATCCCTCCCCAGAACTCTCCTGATTTCAAAAAGCCAAAACTCTGTCCTCATTAAACACGAATTCCCCCTCCTCATCCTCAGTCCCCCTGCCCAGCACACACCCTTTTCCGTTCCATCTCTATGGCTTTGACTACTCTGGGGCCTTTGTGTAAGTAGAATCACAGAGGATTTGTCTCTTCGTGTCTGGTTTATTTCACTGAGCATCAAGTCCTCAAGGTTCATCTGTGTGATAGCAAAAGTCAGAACAGCAGGAACAGAATGTCCTCCTTTTTTTTTGCTTGTTTTTTCTTTTTCTTTTACAGCCTTGCTGTGAAGCGTTCAGAATCCTAGTTCCCAGACCAGGGATCGAACCTGCGCCCCCTGCAGTAGAAGAGCAGAAACTTAACCATTTGGACTGCCAGGGAAGCCCCAGAATGTCCTTATTTTTAAGGCCGAATCCTAGTCTATGGTGTGGGTGGAGCACGCTTTGTTCACCCACACATCCATCAGTGAACACTTGGGCTGCTCCCACCTTTAGGCTATTGTGCGTAATGCTGCCATGAATGCGTGTGTGTGCAAGCATTTCTCCCAGATCCTGCTTTCAGTCCTGGGTATGTCCTTGCAGAGGTGGCTTCGCTGAATCCCATGTTTCAGAGATCTTATTCAACACCCACCTCCCCCTTCTCTTCTTCAAACTACGTTGATTTTTACCATCTCCACTTCCTATACACATTTTCACACTGCAGAGATGGTCTCACATGTCTTCAGAGGAGCTTCCCAGGTGGTGCTAGTGGTAAAGAACCCACCTGCCAATTCAGGAGACATATGAGACTCGGGTTCCATCCTGGGTTGGGAAGATTCCTCCAGCACTCTGGCCTGGAGAATCCCCATGGACAGAGGAACCCGGTGGGCTATCGTCCATGAGGTAACAGAGTCAGACACGACTGAAGCGACTTAGCCTGCACGCAGCGCATCTCCAGAGTCCTCTGCTCGCCTGCGCTCTGTCAAAGTCCACCCCACCCCCTGCAGCCCCTGAGGCTCCCACTTCTGGGTCGGCAGGACATGTCCCCCTGCAGGTGGTGCCCTTTCTCTGGAATCAGCCCCTCCTCCACTGCGCCACCTGCTCCAGCTCCGTCTGCAGGAACGTTTACCTCTCTGAATTCACGGGGTTGCCTTGATTTCAGCCACCACTTCCGGACTGATGTTCCTGGTGATGCAAAACCCACTTTTCCCCACGGCCTTCCTCCTGTTCCCCGGCAGGTTTCTGCACCCCAGGTGTGCAGGTGGGCATGTTACCCCATAGCCTGCAGGTCCTCTGTGTCTGACCTCCTTTCACTATATTGCCTTCTCTCTGCTCAGAGTCTGGCCCCTGGTGCCCTCCTGGCTCCTGGTCTCTGGGTGGGACCAGCTGTGACCCTGTTTTCTGAGCATCCCTCACCTTCTCCCTCCCACTGCCCCACCCCTGGTTCGGAGTCTCATTGCTGGTTTGGTTCTGCCTGAGCTAGAAGCTTCCTGACTGTTCTCCCTGCTTTATTCTTCCCGAGTTCCCAAGCTTGTCTTCCAGAAACACATGCCGGGTGGTCTTACTCAGCTATTTAAAATCTTTCAGTGACTCAGGTTTCCCCGAAGACGCATTTCAACTTCGGGCCGCACGGTCAGTCTTGAGCGGACCTTTCCAGGGTGACTTTCTGCTTGAACCTCTGTCCAGAGGAACAGAAACACTCGCTCTCCTGTGAAGTCTGGGCCTGGTGGGCCTCTGCCTTTGTGTGTGCCTCTCCTGGTATCTGGAAGGCCTTCCACATCTCTGGGGTCTAGTCCCACCCGTGTCAGGGTCACTGGAGTCATTACTGCCTCCTCCACGAAGCCCTCTCTCATCTCCCCATGGAAGAACCCCATCTCCCTCTTTAACATCTTTGCTCTGCACTAGTGCCGCCTCCGAGGATCGCATCTTACTATTTATGCAAACTGACCATCTCTTCTTTGTTGACATTTGTGCACAAGTTTATTCAAGAGGGATTGCAAGCTTGACTTATATGGGAAAGGAAGGAAGCCTGAGTAGAAGGAGAAGGCGGCCTGTGATGCAAGATCAACAAAGACTGAAGGTGACCCCGTGGTGAGCTCTGAAGCTGGGATGGCCCTTCAGAATGGTCCCCTTGAAAGTTAGGGGCTCTCACCTTTAGTCCAGTATGTGACTGAGGGCTGTACAGGAAGGGAGTGACCTTGGACAGGAAGCTCTTACCTACTAAAAGCAATTCTAGCAGTTGAGGACTCTCAGTAGCTGAACTCACAGGAGTTGTGGGTGTACAGAAAGTATATGTAAAAGGGCAGGGTAGCTAGAGAGGAGTGGGAATCAAAATAAGCGTTCAAACTGACCATCTCTTAAATGAGCCTGTGCATTTGTGGGGAAGCTGCCCTGGACCCCATTTGGAACCATCTATTACTTCCTCTTGATGCCTGGCATTGAGATTTGGCTCAGAAAATATTTGTTGAACGAGTGCTGAGCTCAGAGGCAGCAGCACCATATAAGTAGCTCTGTCCTGATTTGTATTATTTGTGTGTATTTGTGTAGCTCCTCTTTCTATGGAGAGGATGCTCACCCGGGCCAGAGGCTCTTCCCCAGCTGCCATCCAGAGGAGGCAGCTAACTAGGCAAAATGAGCTCGGCGGGCTCGCCTGTGTTGGAAATTTTGTTCTAGTGTGAAACAGAGGCATTTTTAGTGCTTCTGGTGTTGGGGGTTTTATGATGTGGCATGGAGGTGTTGCAAGTCTGTAATCCAAGTGCATAAAAGCAGAGAAGGCTTGCTTTGAATGATTCTGGAAGCAATGTGTGTTTGAGGTTGAAGTGGCCCTAGGAAAGGGGGCTGTGAGTCTTGGCAGATGTTGGGGGGCTGGCTGAGCTGGGGCCGCAGGTGCTGGGGAGTTGGGGGCTTGGGGACAAGGTCCTGAAGCTGAGATAGGAGGCTGAGAAGACAGGGGAGATGGGGACAGAGGACTAATTGCAGGGCTTCTTGGTATCCAGAGCCCCAGTGAGTTCACAGGGCATGGATGTCCATGTGCACACACACACATCCCCAGGACACACACTGCCACACAAATAATATGTGCACAACCAGATCCAGCACACATATAGACACAGACACAGACACAGACAGTACACACACCTAAACACACATATACACACACACTCTGTTGTAGCACACATACAGACACACATGCATACACACACACCCCAGTACTCCCCCAAACCCCCTCCCATCCAGGCTGCCCCATGACACTGAGCAGAGTTCCCTGTGCTATACAGTAGGTCCTTGCTGGTTATCCATTTTAAACACAGCGGTGTGTACATATCCATCCCAAACTCCCTAACTGTCCCTTTCTTCCATCCTTCTCCACCCCCTGGCCCCCAGCGACCATAAGCTCATTCTCTAAGTCTGTGAGTCTGTTTCTGTTTTGTAAATGAGTTCATTTGTACAGTTTCTTTTTAGCTTTCCCATATAAGGGATTTCATGCAATATTTCCCCTTCTCTGTCTGACTTACTTCACGTAGTATGACAATCTCTAGGTCTATCCGTGTTGCTACAAATGGCATTGTTTCATTCTCTTTAATGTCATGCCACTTGATTCTTTACATTAAAACAATGTTCTCACTATTTTTTCGTTTTTTAGGAAACCAACTCAAAGTCAGTTACGGGTACAGTGAAATAAACCAGAATCCACTGCCGTGATATCAAGGGGCTTTGCTTGGAGACCCCAGTGCTCACCAAGTGTTCCGTGTTGCCTGTGGGTGGGGACCTGGGTCAGGTAGACCATGATGGCCAGTGTGGCCTGGGCTCATGCTCCACACCTTGTTCAGAGTCACTGTGTCGGGCGTGCCTGGTACCCAGAGTGTGTATCATCAGAGCCCATGCTCAAACCATCACAGTGTCTTCTTACTTCACATTCCTTGCTCCCCAAACCACCAGACAGTCCAGAATCTGACACATCATGTGGCTGATGCCAATTGTGCTGATTTGCTGATGGGTTCCTGCGGCTCCTCTGAGTGTCCTGTCTTGCATGGGGAGCCTGCAGGGCTGTGACCCTTCCCAGCTCAAAGCATGTAGCCAGGCAGCTGGCAGCGGGGTACAGACTATTGCAATAGACAGTCCAGTTGAGGGGGATGGGAATGGGGAGCAGATGTACACCACCCTCGAGAAGTTACTGAGGGCACCTCCTTGCTGTAGTCAGTTCTGGGGGCAAGTGCCAGAGTCCCGTGCCTAAAAGATGCTTCAGAAATGGCAGAGCTCTGCTGCTGCTTCTAAGTCGATTCAGTCGTGTCCAACTCTGTGCGACCCCATAGGCGGCAGCTCACCAGGCTCCGCCATACCTGGGATTCTCCAGGCAAGAACACTGGAGTGGGTTGCCATTTCCTTCTCCAATGCATGAAAGTGAAAAGTGAAAGTGAAGTCACTGAGTCGTGTCCAACTCTCAGCGACCCCATGGACTGCAGCCTACCAGGCTCCTCCGTCCATGGGATTTTCCAGGCAAGAGTACTGGAGTGGGGTGCCATTGCCTTCTCTATGGCAGAGCTCTGGCCAGTTAGAACTGCTCTTAGCCACTAGTCAGAACCTTTATTTGAGAATCAAGACAGATCGGTCACCTTTCCTTGGTCAATGAAGATGCGTGCCTGCATGCTCAGTCGCTTAGTCATGTCCAACTCTGTGACCCCATGGACTGTAGCCCACCAGGCTCCTCTGTCCATGGGATCTCCCAGGCAAGAATACTGGAATGAGTTACCATTTCCTTCTGCAGGGAATCTTCCCAATGCAGGGATCGAACCCGCATCTCTTGCATCTCCAGTGAAGATGAGACCTTTGTTACCCTCAGAAAGAAGCAGACTTAGAGAAGCTGATTCTTCAGAAACTCTGAGAGTTAGAAAGCCAAAAGTCAGTATCCTGAAGCACTAAGTGCTGTCCATTTCAGTGGCTGTTGTCTAAAATTCACCCATCTATTGGCCTTCACTCCATCTGACTGTCAGTCCCAAAGACAGGCCGTCCATCCACCAGGTTTGTCATAAAGTTTGGAAGGGGTTGAGCCCAATATTGGTGACATTCCAGTAGCAGGACTCTGGGAAGTGGTCAAAATGGAGGGTCTGTCCCTCTGTACATCTGGTGCCATCTCCCGGACGACCAGTGATGGGGCTGTGGACAGAGCCAGACTGCTGGGTCTGCCTGCCTCTGACCCGAGGCTGCCGTGTGCCTCTCAGCGGGAGCTGCTGCAGCCACCACGGGGGAGGAGACCCAGGCAGGATGGGGACCACAGTGACCAGCCCAGATACTGGGGAAAGTGTGGCTGCCATCGCAATTCACAGTGTGAGCCTCCTGTGGAAGGGGCTGGTATTGCCCACCTGCAGTTATTTCGGAGTCAGAGAGGTGAGTAATCTAGGGGGTAGTAAGAAAATCTGCATCGCAAAACTATCACAGGCATAATTTGCCCTCTGAGAAGATGTTTATTCATTGGCTCATACACTGACTCAACAAATACAGCTGTGTGCTCCCCAGTGGGCTGCTAGCCTCCCTGCCTCTGTTTCATCCTTAGTAAGCCGGGATAATGACACCCACCTAGGAAGTAGTTAGTGCGTGTTCAGTTCATAGTCCGCAACACAGGAACAGACTCCGGCTTCGGCTGACTTTAGTGGAGAGAGAGTTTTCCAGAAGGGCACTTTTAGCTTGCAGGACTGGAGGAGCTCCGCCCAAGGGTGGTCCGGGCTGGTTAGGGACCCTGTGCTGGTGCGGCGTGAAGGTCGCCTCTCTGTGCATGTCCCCTCGTCACCATGGGAGGCCCCAGGAGAGAGCAGGAGGGAGGGTATGTAAGTTGGTCTGCTTGGACCATGAGCCTGTCCTGGGCCAGAGAGTGGCAGGCAAGGGGGTGCAGTTCCCCCAGGATCACCTGTGGGGGGTCGTGCACCTTGACTGCTGTAGCATCTAAATGATGGAGTGCAGCTCCCCAAGCTGTGGGCTGTGAGAGCAGAAGCCCCGATGAGTTCTAGCACCTGGACTTCTATCTGAGTCTGAGGATGCCCAGGTGCTTGTGGACTAGGGCTCTGAAGGAAGCCCTGGACTCCACCTGTGGGGGGCTGGGACCCATGTGCCCTTGGGATTCTGTACCCTCTCAAGCCGTCTGGCTGCCTGGGCTGAGCCGTGCAGTGTGCAAACACGGCTCCGGGACACCAGAGCCTTTGGTCCTGAGGATGGGGGTGTGCGATGCGGCTTCCTCGGCGGTAATGCCACAACTTCTGATGTTTTGAAAGGAAGCCATACATCTGGATGTAAAATTGCATCTCTGGATTTGTATTGTTGGCAGCTCATGCAAATTTGCTTTAAACATTTTCAACCAAAATATGTACATCTGTGGGTTGAATTGGGTCAGCTGATCACCAGTTGACAACCTCTGTGATTTTTTTTTCTTTAGATTTTTATTTGAAATGATTTTAGACTTAAGGAAAAAAGGAAAAATTGCAAAATAAGACAAAGTTCCCATATACCCAGCTCATCCTAATGTTAATATTTTAAGGTACAATTCTTTTTTTTTTCAATATTGATTTCATTTTTGGCTGGGCTGGGTCTTCGTCGCTGCACTCGGGCTTTCTTTAGTTGTGGCAGGTGGGGGCTGTTCTCTGTAGAGGTGCGAAGGCTTCTCATTGTGGTGGCTTCTCTTGATCCAGATCACAGGCTGTAGGCACCCGGGCTTCAGTAGTTTAACACTCAGGCTCAGTAGTTGCGGCCGGAAGGTTCTAGAGCATGGGCTTTATAGTTGCAGTTCAGGGACTTAGTTGCTCCAGGGCTTGTGGAATATTTCCAGACCAGGAATCAAACCTGTATTCCCTACATGGGCAGGCAGATTCCTATCCACTGTACCACCAGGGCAGTCCTAAAGTACAATTCTTAAAACCAGGAAATTAGCAGTGATATTAGCTAGTCTACAGTTGTGCTTTGGATCTTGTCAGCTTTTCCGCTTAGGACCTCACCTGTCTCCTCACCTCCCAGCGTGTCGCGGTTCCTTAGTTTCTTGGTCTTTCAGCACCTGGACACTTGAAGAGTCCAGGGTGGTCACTTTGAAGAGCATCCCTCAGTTTGGGATTACCTGATGTTTTTCTCACAATGGGGTTGAGTTTAGGTGTCTTGGACAAGAGCACCATACAAGTGGAGTTTTGCCTTCCTTGTTGCATCACATCAGCCTGTGTGAGTTTCCTGTGGCTGCGGTAACAAAATAGCCCAGCTTGGGGGTGGGGCAGGGAGCAGTTAGGTTAGACAGTAGACATTTATGGTCTCACATCTTGGAGGCTGGAAGTTGGAGATCAGGGTCTCAGCAGGGTTGGTTCCTCCTAACGCCTCTTAGCTTGGCTTGTCGATGGCTATCTACTCTCTGGGTCTTCATGTGACCTCCCATGTTCCAGTCTGTATCCTGACCTCCTCTCTTATAAGGACACCAGTCATATGGGATTACAGCCCACCCTAATGATCTCATTTACCTTTATTACCCCTTTAAGGCCTCGTCTCTACACACAGCCACATCCTGTGGTCCTCGGGCCTAGGTCTCCAACACAGGGATTTTGGGGGCACAGTTCAGCTCAAACACAGACATTAAAGATGGTATTTATTATCACCAGTGATGCTCACTTTGATTGCTTGGTTGAGGGCAGTGTTTTCCTAGTTTATCCACTTTGAAGTTATCATTTTCCCTTTGCAAATCATAATCTCTTGTCAGAGAGGTACCATGACACTACACAGCTGTCTTATATCTCATGATACTTTCTCCATGAATTTTAGCATCCAGTGATGGTTATTACCTGCAAAAGTTATTACTGTAGTGTTTGCCAAAGGTTGATTTTCTATGTCCATCATTCTTTCTACATTTATTAATTGGAATTTTAATACAAGGGCACCTCATTCAATTATTTATTCATATCAATATATTTTAGATACTTATTTTTGCTCAATAAGCTATAATCCAATATTATCATTACTTATTTTGTTGTTTACATTGTCCCAGCGTTGACCTTTGGGAGCCTTTTTCAGTTGGCTTTTGTGTCCTTTTGATATGTCCTCATCATTTTTGAGTCTTTCCTAACTTTCTAGCACTAGAGATTTTCTAGGCTCAGGGAACCCACCATTTCTCCATGGAGCCCTGGTTCATTTTATTGGAGGGTAGTGTTTAGAAACCAGGATCTGGGTGCCCAGTGTGCTCATTTCTGTTGTTCAGTTACTAAGTCATGTCCAACTCTTTGCAAGCCCATGGACTGCAACACACCAGGCTTTCCTGTCCTTCACTTTCTCCCAGTGTTTGCTCAGATTCCTGTACACTGAGTCAGTGATACTATCTAACCATTTAATCCTCTGCCACTCTCTTCTCCTTTTGCTTTCAATCTTTCCCAACATCAGGGTCTTTTCCAATGACGGCTCTTCACATCAGGTGGCTGAAAGATTGGAGTTTCAACTTTAGCATCAGTCCTTCTTCCAGTGAATATTCAGGGTTAATTTCTTTTAGGATTGACTGACTGGTTTGATCTCCTTTCTGTCCAAGGAACTCTCAAGAATCTTCTCTGACAACATAATTCAAAGGCATCAGTTCTCTGATGCTCCTTCTCTATGGTCCAGCTCTCATATCTATAGGTGACTACTGGAAAAGCCATAGCCTTTGTCAGCAAAGTGATGTTTTTGTTTTTTAATATGCTCTCTAGGTTTGTCATAGCGTTTCTTCCAAGGAGCAAGTGTCTTTTAATTTTGTGGCTGCAGTCACTGTCTGAAGTGATTTTAGAGCCCAAGAAAATAATACTTGCCACTGTTGCCACTTTTTATCCATCTATTTGCCATGAACTGATGGGTCTGGATGCTATGATCTTAGGTTTTTGAATGTTGAGTTTTAAGCCAGCTTTTCCACTCTCCTCTTTCACCCTCATCAAGAGGCTGTTTAGTTCCTCTTCACTTTTTACCATTAGAGTGGTATCATCTGCATATCTGAGATTGTTGATATTTCTCCTGGCAATCTAGATTCCAGCTTGTGATTCATCCAGCCTGGTATTTTGCACGATGTACTCTGCATATGTTTCTGCTGGAGTGTTATTGCTTCTTGATCCTCTGAACAGAATTTGGAAATGTATGTATGTACTTAAACAAGCAAACACATGCATCATATTATGTATTTATATTAATCCATCTGTATGTTTTTCTAGATTCCATATTGAGCCTTTTCTCACATCCTTCATTCTCCAAAACTGGTGTCATGATTCTCAGTGTTTTTACTGATTTGTGTAAGCCCCTCACCCACACACAGTAGTTCTGGGATTGCTAACCCACCCGCTGTGGGAAACAAATGTACCAAATAGAGGACGGTATTGGTTTCTATTCTCTCTGTCATTTGCTTACACTATACAGTTGAAACTCTCTTTTATAAAGTTACCTGGGTAGATTTCTTTCTTGCCTGTTTCATTCAAGTGATTTAATCATTTGTGATACAGTTAGATTCATCTGTGGTTGTTTGTATTCTGTGATGGCTGTGCCCCGTTCTGGCTGATTTTAGCTACTGATTTATTTGGGAAGTACGTGGGATGTCACCACAGTCCTAAGGGTTAGGTCTCCACAAGCAGGTGCACTCGGAGAAGCGGCACCCTCCTCTGCCCTCCTCCTCCTCTGCTCCTGCCACTCCATGCCCACCCACACCCTCTAGGCATGCAGTTCTCTTAGTTTCTGGTTTCTCCTTCCTGTGTTCCATTGGTGCTGAACAAACAGGTGCATGTATGTTTTCTCATATCTCCTTCTTCATTCCACGAAGGATAGCATGCCATAAAAACTCTTTAAAAAATATTTTATATTGAAGTGTACTGTTTTACAATGCTGTGTTAGCTTCAGGTATGCAGCAAAGTGACATATACATATGTGTGTGTGTGTGTGTATATATATATGTGTGTGTGTGTATCAGTTCAGTTCAGTTCAGTCGCTCAGTCGTGTCTGACTCTTTGTGACCCCATGAATCGCAGCACGCCAGGCCTCCCTGTCCATCACCAACTCCCAGAGTTCACTCAGACTCACGTCCATCGAGTCCGTGATGCCATCCAGCCATCTCATCTTCTGTTGTCCCCTTCTCCTCCTGCCCCCATTCCCTCCCAGCATCAGAGTCTTTTCCAATGAGTCACCTCTTCGCATGAGGTGCCCAAAGTACTGGCGTTTCAGCTTTAGCATCATTCCTTCCAAAGAACACCCAGGGCTGATCTCCTTTAGAATGGACTGATCACCAGTCACATCCACAACTGGGTATTGTTTTTGCTTTGGCTCCAACCCTTCATTCTTTCTGGAGTTATTTCTCCACTGATCTCCAGTAGCATGTTGGGCACCTACCGACCCGGGGAGTTCTTCTTTCAGTATCCTATCATTTTGCCTTTTCATACTGTTCATGGGGTTCTCAAGGCAAGAATACTGAAGTGGTTTGCCATTCCCTTCTCCAGTGGACCACATTCTGTCAGACCTCTCCACCATGACCCGCCCGTCTTGGGTGGCCCCACAGGGCATGGCTTAGTTTCATTGAGTTAGACAAAGCTGTGGTCCTAGTGTGGTTAGATTGACTAGTTTATGGTTTCAGTGTGTCTGCCCTCTGATGCCCTCCTGCAACACCTACCATCTTACTTGGGTTTCTTTTACCTTGGACATTGGGTATCTCCTCACAGCTGCTCCAGCAAAGCGCAGCCACTGCTCCTTACCTTGGAGGAGGGGTATCTCCTCACTGCCGCCCCTCCTGACCTTGAGCGTGGAGTAGCTCCTTTAGGCCTTCCTGCGCCCGCGCAGCCACTGCTGCTTGGACATGGGGTAACTCCTCCCAGCCGCCACCCCTGGCCTGGGTGGGGGACCTTGTGGGCTACAGTCCATGGGGGTCATAAAGAGTCAGACACGACTGAGCAACTAACAGATTAACAGACAGATATGGGGAAAAAATCCGAAAAAGAATATGTGTGTATGCACATATATATACTTATACATATACATATGTATATGAGAAGCTTGGCATGCTGTAGTCCATGGGGTTGCAAAGAGTTGTACACAACTGAGTGACTGAACTGATATATGTGTCTATACATATGCACACACACATATTCTTTTTCAGATTTTTTCCCCATATCTGTCTGTTATTCTGTTAGTTGCACAGTCATGTCCGACTCTTTATGACCCCATGGACTGTAGCCCACAAGGTTCCTCTGTCCATGGAATTTTCCAGGCAAGAATACTTATATTAGGTATAGTTTCTTGTGCTATACAGTAGGTCCTTGTTGGTTATTTTATATATAATAGTGTGTATATGTTAATCCCAACCCCCTAATATAAAAATTCTATTGGACTTTACAATTTTTACAAAAGATCTGTTTGTTTATTTTTGGCTGCATAGGTCTTCCTTGCTGTGTGTGTGCTTCCTTGAGTTGTGGCGAGTAGGGGCTACCCTTCGTTGCTGTGTTTGGGCTTCTCATCGCAGTGGCTTCTTTTGCAGAGCGCAGGCTCTAGGACATGCTGGCTTCAGTCGTGACACAAGGGCTTAGCTGCTCTGCGGCATGGGGAATCTTAGTTCCCGGACCAGGGATCGAACCTGTGTTCCCTGCGTTGGCAGGCAGATTCTTAACCGCTAGATCGCTTTTTCAGTTCACAGTTTACCCTGGAAATAACTCTGAACAAGTTCATGGAGATTGTCCATATCTTTTTTTTTTTCCTTTCTGCTGTGTAGTACTCTGTTGTGTGGCTTTATTCAACCATCCTGTGGTTATCAACTCCTGTCTTGCATATGGGCATTTGAGTTGTTTCCAGTATTTTGTAAGCGCTTTGTTAGAGTGAAAGATCTTGTGCATCTTCCTGTTGTGAGAGGTACCGCCTCTATTCTAGGCTCTTGGGAAAGTGTGTGTCTACTTGCAAAGAGACCCCAGGCTGCTCCCTCCTCCCCTGTCATGGCCTCTGGCTGTTCTGGGGCAGTGGAGTGACAAGTAACAGAGACAGTCTCTACACAGGAAGTCACTTTGAGAATGGATGCTGCCAGCCAGATTCCTTCTTCCCGGCTGCTCTGGTGATCTGCATGTCTGTGTTTAATTAATTTCTGAAAATGCAGCATTATGAGCTGTCAACCACAGGTGATATAGAATAGGTCTCACAGATTAAATATCTCATTCCGGTTATCATCCACATGACCCAGATGAATAGTAGTGCGGGGAGCAGCAGAGCCTGGAACTAGCTGCCCCATAGAGACAGGGCGTTCCTGGCCTCCAGCACAGAGGCTCCAGAAGGTGTGGGTGGGAAGCAGGTGCAGATAGCTCTGCCTGAGCTGTGCTGTGTGACCCGGGGCCTGGCTGGAGGGAGATGGGGGTTGGCTTCAAGGGGTCTTCTGTGTATGATGCAGGGAACCCAAAGCCTTTGTGACAACCTAGAAGGGTGGGATGGGGAAGGAGGTGGGAGGGGGGTTTGAGAGGGAGGGGACATATATGTACCCAATGCCAATTCATGTAGATGTATGGCCAAATCCATCACAATATTGTAAAGTAATTATCCTCTAATTAAAAAACCAACAAAAAGCCACTGGCCTTCAGGTGTGGCTGGAGAAGCAATACCAGATACAACTGAGTCTTGCTGTGCTTTTTGAAAACATTTTTTTTTCCTTTCTTTAAGAACACCACCCTTCCAGACTCCAGCAGCTAAGGAGAGATGTTTGGATAAGCATCCCTTTATTCTAGAAGGCTCTGGGCAGGGGCTCCCGGTGACACTATCTCTCCCTGGTTCTCGATACCTTCTTGTTGCTGGAGTGTTTCAGAAAGTGGTGTGCATTAAGGGAGTGAGGTGGTGGGGGACTCAGTCCTCCAAAAATACATGTTCTCTTTCTTGGTGGAGCTTGAATTCCAGCTTCTGCTGGACTTGCTGCAGCTGCTGGACATTTTGTAGAGGTTTACATTTTTCTTTTTCCTTCTCTGAAATCAGGAAGGTGCCAGTTTGGAAACCAGAGAGAAAGAAAGGGTGGATTAAAATGCAATCCCCGTTTTAATAGTGGGTTACTGTAGTTATTTTTAAAAAAGAAAGTTTTCTGAGTGAAGACTGTCATCCAGAGGCGAGGCAGAGAGGAATTTTTATCAACCAAACCGAGGACGATAATTGAAGCTTGTCTCAGCCAAGCGTTCTCCAGGGTTTTGGAGGTTTTTCTTTTGAAGGATACTTTTACATTTCTGAGGATGTTTTTGGAGGCATGCTTTTTTAAGTTAAAATGATTTGTCCGATGGGAAATGTTTTTTGTAGAGGCCCATGCCAGCGGGCAAAGTGGGGGTGAGTGGGGCTCAGTGGAAATGTGGGGGCTGGGGGACTGTCCCCATCATCACAGAGGGACACGTGGCTTGGAGCTGCTGTACTTTATCGCAGCACTGGGGACAAGTCTGATGTAGCTGGCATCTTTTCCTGGCACAGAGCAGGAGCTCCATGAGGTCTCCAAGGGACAGTGGCTGCAGGCCTGTCCTGGGGGTCTCGTAGAGGACACTTAGTTAAGCCCAGGCATGAGGGTGACCCACCAGAGGGCCCAGGTCTGTGTTTCTGGGACATATAACCAAGCCATTCTGTCCACTTCCAGATTCGTCGGGTACTGTCAGTCTGAATGGTCAGGCTGCAGAGGGCAAGTTGGATCGGGGCATTTGTGAACCCAGCTTGGCTTCTGACCCTGGGCACTGTGAGAGGGCAGAGGACTCAGTTGCCACCTCAGCCTGTCCCTGTGTCCCCTGGTTTTACTAAGCTTTCCCGTCTGAGCAGGACAGATTTCCTCCCTGAAGAGTCTTGGGGGCACCTTGACCCCTGAGTCGGCATATGTGTCTCATCAGCCAGGGCATTTGAATAGAGAACCTCAGGGGATGGACTCCAAGTGGGTCCTGAGTGACATCGAACTCCGGCATTAACGTCCCCACCACACAGAACTGTGGCTCAGATGTGCCTGGGCACTTGAGATGGTCAGCATCACTTTGATGAGATGTGTGTCAGACAGGGCTTCTTGTGTGCAAAACTATTGAAGTGGGGCGTCACGTGCACTTGAGCAGCTTCCCTGGCCTCTACCCATGCAATGCCAGTAGCTGCCTCCCCCAAGCTGTGACAACCAAANCCTCTAATTAAAAAACCAACAAAAAGCCACTGGCCTTCAGGTGTGGCTGGAGAAGCAATACCAGATACAACTGAGTCTTGCTGTGCTTTTTGAAAACATTTTTTTTTCCTTTCTTTAAGAACACCACCCTTCCAGACTCCAGCAGCTAAGGAGAGATGTTTGGATAAGCATCCCTTTATTCTAGAAGGCTCTGGGCAGGGGCTCCCGGTGACACTATCTCTCCCTGGTTCTCGATACCTTCTTGTTGCTGGAGTGTTTCAGAAAGTGGTGTGCATTAAGGGAGTGAGGTGGTGGGGGACTCAGTCCTCCAAAAATACATGTTCTCTTTCTTGGTGGAGCTTGAATTCCAGCTTCTGCTGGACTTGCTGCAGCTGCTGGACATTTTGTAGAGGTTTACATTTTTCTTTTTCCTTCTCTGAAATCAGGAAGGTGCCAGTTTGGAAACCAGAGAGAAAGAAAGGGTGGATTAAAATGCAATCCCCGTTTTAATAGTGGGTTACTGTAGTTATTTTTAAAAAAGAAAGTTTTCTGAGTGAAGACTGTCATCCAGAGGCGAGGCAGAGAGGAATTTTTATCAACCAAACCGAGGACGATAATTGAAGCTTGTCTCAGCCAAGCGTTCTCCAGGGTTTTGGAGGTTTTTCTTTTGAAGGATACTTTTACATTTCTGAGGATGTTTTTGGAGGCATGCTTTTTTAAGTTAAAATGATTTGTCCGATGGGAAATGTTTTTTGTAGAGGCCCGTGCCAGCGGGCAAAGTGGGGGTGAGTGGGGCTCAGTGGAAATGTGGGGGCTGGGGGACTGTCCCCATCATCACAGAGGGACACGTGGCTTGGAGCTGCTGCACTTTATCGCAGCACTGGGGACAAGTCTGATGTAGCTGGCATCTTTTCCTGGCACAGAGCAGGAGCTCCATGAGGTCTCCAAGGGACAGTGGCTGCAGGCCTGTCCTGGGGGTCTTGTAGAGGACACTTAGTTAAGCCCAGGCATGAGGGTGACCCACCAGAGGGCCCAGGTCTGTGTTTCTGGGACATATAACCACGCCATTCTGTCCACTTCCAGATTCGTCGGATACTGTCAGTCTGAATGGTCAGGCTGCAGAGGGCAAGTTGGATCGGGGCATTTGTGAACCCAGCTTGGCTTCTGACCCTGGGCACTGTGAGAGGGCAGAGGACTCAGTTGCCACCTCAGCCTGTCCCTGTGTCCCCTGGTTTTACTAAGCTTTCCCGTCTGAGCAGGACAGATTTCCTCCCTGAAGAGTCTTGGGGGCACCTTGACCCCTGAGTCAGCATATGTGTCTCATCAGCCAGGGCATTTGAATAGAGAACCTCAGGGGATGGACTCCAAGTGGGTCCTGAGTGACATCGAACTCTGGCATTAACGTCCCCACCACACAGAACTGTGGCTCAGATGTGCCTGGGCACTTGAGATGGTCAGCATCACTTTGATGAGATGTGTGTGCTTCTTGTGTGCAAAACTATTGAAGTGGGGCGTCACGTGCACTTGAGCAGCTTCCCTGGCCTCTACCCATGCAATGCCAGTAGCTGCCTCCCCCAAGCTGTGACAACCAAATCCATCTCCAGATGGTGCCAGAGACCCCCAGAGACTCCCTGGTGTGTTGTTGCAGCAGCAGCAATGGCCAGGTTGTTCTCATTGCGGTGTAGTAGTCCACCCAGTTTATTTCTCCATGATGAATGGATTTGGTCATTTCCCACTTTGTACTATTAAAAATAGTCACTTTTCTATGCTTCTTAAATTTTAATATTAGAACCAGATTGAAGAGAGAGGCACAGAAGTGGGCTGATATTATTGTAAGGGATGAACTTTCCTGGCTGGGGTCATGGCATGCAGCTGTTTTTTCTCTAGGGTTTGTTGTGGAGGAGAAAATAGTTTTATTTTGTGTGAAACAAAAGTTTTATTTTCTTCCTAGGATCATTCTTTGGTGTACTAGGGACCTAGGCTATTCCTGGTCTGCAGACTGCCTTGCACATCATGGTGCCTACATATGGGTATTAAAAAACACACATGTGCCCACACATGTATGCGCACACACACACACAAACATGTAGACACACATGTGCACACACATACATATACATTCACACACCCACACATACCTCAATATCATTTGGAAATCCCCCAGTATGAACACCAATATAAATGAGCTTCCTGCAGGAGTTTCTGGGTAAACGTTTTGCTCTGCACACAGCTTCCTGTCATGGGGCCGTGCTTGTGTTGTGGTGTCCACTTTTTAATGTCTATTTTCATGCCAATAGCTATACATCAATCATTTTCATGGTTGCATGATAGCCTATTTATTTATCATTCTTCTATTGTTGTCTATTTAGTTCATTGCATGCGTTCATGATTATAAACAACTCTATAATGGGCCTTCTGTGCTCTGGTTGTTATCTCTTTAGGATAAGTTCTTAACAAGTAAAATTGCCCTGCTCAATGTCTACTCATTACTCTTCTTTGAAAATTTCTTTTGGGATGTTTGAGCTAGATCTCCATTTCCTTCCCAAGGGAGCAAATAGAATCAAGGGATCCAAATGTGAAAGCTGGGAGTTTAGATTATTCAGAGCAAACTTCTCATTGCCTCCCAGTTTGAAAAGCAGATGTCTTATTCGAGTAATAACGGACTTACAGGAAAGCACACACAGATGTGTGCAGTGTGACTTTTGCAGAGCAAACACACTCATGAGATCATCTCCTCCCATCAAAAAACTGAGCATGACCAGCATCCCAGAGCACCCCTCTGGGATTCCCCCATCGGACCATTTGGGATATTACAAATAGTGCTGCTTGAACATGTCTGGGCCATTTGGTGACTGAATATAGCCTTTTCTGCCTGGCACAAGCTTAGGAGAGGAGCTGCTAGGTCACAGGGTGTGCATATGTTCCTTGAGCAGGCAAATGCCAGACCAGTTTCCCAAAGTGGATTGCTGGTTTCCACTCTCCCATCAGTGTGAGAATTCCAGCTGCCAGCACTTAGCATTGTCTGCTGTTTCCAGGTAAACTATTCTGTTGGTTAACAGTGTCTCATTTTGGTTTTTATTTGCTGTCCCCTAATGACCAACCTAGAAGGCATATTCAAAAGCAGAGACATTACTTTGCCGACTAAGGTCCGTCTAGTCAAGGTTATGGTTTTTCCAGTAGTCATGTATGGATGTGAGAGTTGGACTGTGAAGAAGGCTGAGCGCTGAAGAATTGATGCGTTTGGACTGTGGTGTTGGAGAAGAGTCTTGAGAATCCCTTGGACTGCAAGGAGATCCAACCAGTCCATTCTGAAGGAGATCAGCCCTGGGATTTCTTTGGAGGGAATGATGCTAAAGCTGAAATTCCAATACTTTGGCCACCTCATGCAAAGAGTTGACTCATTGGAAAAGACTGTGATGCTGGGAGGGATTGGGGGGAGGGAGGAGAAGGGGACGACAGAGGATGAGATGGCTGGATGGCATCACTGACTCGATGGATGTGAATCTGAGTGAACTCCGGGAGTTGGTGATGGACAGGGAAGCCTGGCATGCTGCGATTCATGGGGTCGCAAAGAGTCGGACACGACTGAGTGACTGAACTGAACTGAATGACTAATTCCTGGGTTGGGAAGATCCCCTGGAGAAGGAAATGGTGACCCACTCCAGTATTCTTGCCTGGAGAATCCCCATGGACAGAGGAGCCTGACAGACTATAGTCCATGGGGGTCGCAAACTGTCATGTGACTGAGCGTGCAAGTGTGTGCACACGCACACACACATGCACACACATGCACAGGCACAATGACTAATGCAGTCAATCACCTTTTTATACACTTATTGACCATCATGATATGCTTTTTTTGTCCAGGTCTCTGGCCTACTTTTCTATTGGATGTCTGCTTTGTCCCCCTTATGATTATTTTAGGCGTTCTTTATATATTTTGAGTACGAGCTATTCATTGAGTATATGAATTGCAAATATCTTTTCTGACTGGATCTTGCCTTTTTACTCTTAAGCTGTCTCCTGGTGAACTGGAGTTTTCAGTTTTAGTGTGGTTGACTTCATCAAGCTCTCCTTTTATGCTTCATGATTTTCGTGTCCTGGTCAAGGAATGTCGCCTCACCCAAGGTCATGAAGATAGTTAGTCCTCTGAGCTACATGAAAGTTTTATTGTTTTCTCTCTCACCTTTAGATCTAGTCCTTCTGGAATGGTTTCTGTGTGCTATGAAGGAGAGGTCAAGATTTATTTATTTTTCCCGGGTGACTATCTAATTTACCTCGCTCTAGTTGTTGAAAAGATATGATCCCCCCCTCCTTTTTACCCTGCGGTGTCACCTTTGTCATAAATCAGTTCACTGTTTACACGCAGTTCTGTTTCCGGACCCTGCCCCTACTCCACTCTGTATTCTGTGCCAATACCTCGCTCTCCTAACTGCAGCAGATTTCTGAGAGACCCTGAGATGGGCTCAGGGCGCCCAGCTTGGTTCTTCTAAGGCTGCCTTGACAACTTTTGGTGAGATACACACTTTAACATTTGATACATATTAACACACACATTTGATACACAAAACGCCCTTCAGAAAGCTTGTAACAATCTATATTGTCCAGAAGGGGCACCTATTTCCCCACATGATTGCAAATTCTCATGGCAAGAAGTCTCCTGCTGCTCTTGTTGTATTTTTATTTGCATTTCTTTGATTACGAGCGAGGCTAGACACCTGTTCCTATTGAATCAGTGATTTGCATTTTTATTGCTTATATCCTTGGCTTCCTTATTGACTTCTAAAGGCTGTCTGCCTCTCACAGTGTTAACTCACTGTCTCTTATGTTTCATTTTGACTATTTTGGCCGTGTGCAAGTTAAACATTTTTAAGTCCTCAAATGTACCCGCCGTTTTCTCCAGAAGAAGGATGTGTTTAGTTTCCTACTGCTGATGTAACAAAACACCACAAAACTAGTGGCTTAAAACTGCACAACCTAATATACAGTGTTTGTTTTTCTCTTTCTGACTTATTTCACCTGTATTATCTGTAGGTCCATTCACAGCTCTACGAATGACTCCGTTTTGTTTCTTTTTATGTCTGAGTTAATATTCCTTGGTATTTATGTACCACATCTGCTTTATCTATGCGGATGAACCTGTTTGCAGGGTGAGAATAGAGACACAGATGTAGGGACACAGTGGGGCGGGGAGGAGAGGGTGGGGCAACCTGAGAGAGTAGCGTTGACATACACACACTGCCGTGTGTGAAACCGACAGCTAGTGGGAACCCGCTGTGTAGCACATGGAGCTCGGCTTGGTGCTCTGTGATGACCTAGACGGGTGAGACCGAGGGGTGGGAGGGAGGTCTAAGAGGGAGGGGATATATGTCTACATATGGGTGATCCACTCTGTTGTAAGGCAGAAACTGTTTAATTACACAACATTGCAAAGCAATCATTCTTCAATAAAAAGAAAATAGACAAATGAAATACACACACACTTTATCATCTTACAGCTCTAATATTGATCCCCTTGGACTGAAATCAAGATGCCAACAGGTCTGCATTCCTTCTGGAGGCTCCAGGGGAGCTCTGTTTCCTTGCAGCTTCTAGAGACCCTGGCATTCCTTGGCTCTTCACTCCCTTCTGCTTCCAGAACTAGCAGCACGGCATGTCCAAACCTCTCTTTGACCTTGGCTTCCATCGTCACGACTACTCTGTCTCTGCCCTCCTCCTTCCCTCTTATAAGGACCCTGGGGATCATACCAAGTCCTTACAAAACATCTAGGATAACCTCCCCATCTCAAGAATTTTAATTTAACCCCACTTGCAAAGGACTTCCCTGATAGCTCAGGTGGTAAAGAACCTGCCCGAAGTGCGGGAGACCCGGGTTCAATCCCTGGGTTGGGAAGATCCCCTGGAGGAGGAAATGGCAACCCACTCCAGTGTTCTTGCCTGGAGAATCCCATGGACAGAGGAGCTGGATAGACTGCAGTCCATGGGGTCACAAAGAGCCAGACACAACTGAGTGACTGGGAACACACCACCTGCAAGGCCCCTTCCCCTGTAAAATAGCATTCCCAGATTCTGGGGATTGGAATATGATCTCTTTGAGGGAGGGGACATTGTCTTGTCTACCACAAAGGGTAGTTTACGAAGCTGGTAAATCAGTAGGGCTACTGAAACACTCAGGGAGGGTGACCAGGTTGGTGAGTTGACATCCATCATTCTGGGGTGGGCAGACTTCTCTAAGCCATGAGATTTCTGTGCCCAGACCTTTCATTCTGATTAGTGCAATGGGTCACAGAGGCAGATACATGCACCTTGTCCCTCCTCCACAGAGGAGCCTGCTCAGCTGTGCCTCAGGGCTAGGATGCAGGATGTCAGCCTGCTTCCCTAGGAACTGTGGTCCTCCCACTTCCATGGAGCAGTGCTCTCCCCCTTCTTTTGCGGCCAAACGTGAATGCTGGATAATTTAGCGTGTATTGCCTTCTGTGTGTCCCAATCACACTGAAAAGAAACAGAAGACCAGTAATCCTACATTTGTGTAGAAGCCCATCAAACTAGCCAGTTTGCCGAACACAGAACATCTGCTGTGTGCTGACAGTGTGGTCCTGGAGTGACCATGGGTACCAGGCTCCTCTCATCTCTCAGTGAATCCTAACCACGTAGCATCTGCCTGTAGGGCATTATGGCTACACCTGGGCAGAGGAGATGCTGCTTCTCATTCTGTGTTTTTGAAATCACTACACAGACACCCTGGGAACAAGGACTAGGCAAAGCTTTAGTCCTCACTGCCTGCAGTTCTAGTTAAACATGGATGGAAAGGCCTGTTTGAACTCCCTGTGTTTAGTTTTATGGCTTTTCCTAAGAAAATTGCTGAGATTCAGTGCCTCCAGCTGGTTTATGTCTTTCCAGCTCTTTCTCCTGGGCCTGCCCACTTTCCTCCCTGCAGATCACTGGGCTGAGGCCTTTGAGAGCAGAGCCAGCTTGGGTGGGGAAGGAGTGAGTGACAGGTGTTTGCCCAGCTCAGCTATAACCCTGGGTTATCATCTTATTCCCTCCCTTCAGGCCTGGCTTACTGTCTTCCAGGATCTGAGTCCATGGGTCCTGGTGGATTTTGTGGGATTGATGGAAATTCTGGGACTTGGCTGGTTGCACCTACATATTGGCCCGTTATTGGCATGACTTGTTCACAACTCAAGACACCATGCAGTCACATCACACATATGTTCTTTTCAGTTGATCACCCCTTTACCCGACTCCATGCTCCCAACACCCATATTTATTTTCCTGTTATTTCTCATTCATTCTCATGCTCTTTCCCAAAATGTTGGGTCTTAGCAAACACTAGCCTTCCCCCCTTAATTCAGTCCTTGTTTTCCATTAGGTCATTGGCTTCAGGGGCTTCAGCCTAGACATCCCCTCCGTCAAGGCAGGGATGCTTCTAGGCCACATTTCCTTTCTCTGCTACTGACCTTGACTGGAGCACCCAGGTCTACCGCACAGAGCTCTGAGACTTTGCTGCTCACGATGGGGGTGCCAACTCCCCGTGTCCCCAGAGACCTCAGACTCCTTAGGCAAAGTGACCTAGCTTCTCTCCAGGGACCAGCTCTGTGTGCCAAACAGTGGGGTTGCTTTTGTGCTTGTATGCTAAGTCCCTTCAGTCCTGTCCGACTCTGTGAGACCCCATGGACTGTAGCCCGCCAGGCTTCTCTGTCCATGGGATTCTCCAGGCAAGGATACTGGAGTGGGTTGCCATGCCTTCTTCCAGGGGATCTTCCAGACCCGGGGATTGAACCCAGATCTCATATCTCTCCTGCATTGGCAGGTGGGTTCTTTACCAATGGTGCCACCTGGGAAGTCCCATGGTTTTTGCTACTGCTCAAAAATCTACAAGATATTGTCATCCCCCAGCTCCCACATCCGGGGTGTTGACCTGCTGTTCAAGTGACTCCTCTGTGAAAGGCCACGTGGGCAGGATGCCTTTGAGATAATCCCAGCTGGCCTCTTTCCTGGTGCAGATTCTGACAGCCCCATCCCTGCCACTGCCTTTTTGGGCTACGCCATGGTATATGGGATCTTGGTTCCCTGACCAGGGATCAGACCTGTGCCTGGTGCATTGGCAGTGTGAGTGGAAAGTTAACCACTGGATCACCAGGGAAGCCCCATGATTCATACCCCCTTGGCCCTCAGAGAGAATAGGTGATGTTTCCATCGAGATGCAGCCCTGAGCCCTGCAGACACAGCCACGAGAGCTTAGCCCGAGGAATCAGCACAACCTCACAAGCTCTCACCTGCAGGGGTCTTATCAGCTCCATTCCTGCCCCCTGCCACTGAGCTGCTGCTCCGAGGCTGGCTGGAGCTGCCCTCCTGCCTGGGGTCCTAATCAATTTCATGAGTTCTCTTCAAAGACAGTCTCATAAATCCACCCTTTATTGTTCAACTTTGGACAGAGGAGCCTGGCAGGCTACAGGTCATGGGGTCGCAAATGTTCTGACACGACTGAGTGACTATCGCTCTTGTAATTCCATTTAGACCCTCCCCATGGAGGAATCATCTAACGGATTCTGACACTGGAAGTTCAGCTTTGTGGTAGGTTTCACAACTCAGTTGTTTTCCTGGAAATATATCTGATGCCTCAGCTAAAGCTTCCAGCCATCATCCTGTGACTTTTATGATGACCAATGGCAGCCAGGTAGCTTATGAGGTATATGTGGAAGTTCCAACTACAAGCCCGTCTGTTTTCCTCCAGGGAGGTAGCACAGAGCACTGACTCTGCAGCTCTGGGAAAGCTTGGTGGGTTTTCACCAGTGATCTCTCTCCTTCCTCCCCTCCCCGTCCCAAGGCGGTTATGTTTGTTGGAGAAATACTGAGACTGTCCCCACAGCCACTTCATTAGTCTGATCACTCTCCTCCCCAATTAAATAAAACTGCCATTAACACTCATTTCTGAAATTCTTGATGAGTCTGTGGTTCCTCCCCTGGTGGCTCAGTGGTAAAGAGGCTGCTGGCAATGCTGGAGATGAGGGTTCAATCTCTGGGTCGGGAAGATCCCCTGGAGAAGGAAATGACAAACCCACTCCAATATTCTTGCCTGGGGAATTCAGTNACTCAGTCCTCCATACCAATCTTGGATCAAGAATATTAGAAAAGCAAATTCCAGAAAGTTCCAAAAGGCAAAACTTGAGCATATTGTGTGCTGGCAACTGTTTGCATAGCATTTATATGGAATTTGCAAGGAATTATGCAGTATTTACATTGTATTAGGTGTTCTAATGGGCTTCCCTGGTGGCTCAGTGGTAAAGAACACGCCTGGCAATGGAGGAGATGCAGCTTCAGTCCCTGGGTTGGGAAGATCCCCTGGAGAAGGGCATGGCAACCCACTCCAGTAATCTTGCCTGGGAAATCCCATGGACAGAGGAGCCTGGTAGGTTACAGTCCATGGGGTCGCAAAAGAGTTGGTTATGACTTGGCAACTAAACAACAACGACAACAGATGTTTTAAGTATTCTAGAGATGATTTGAAGTGTGTTGGAGTGCGTGTATAGCCTACGTGCAAATATTATACCATTTTAAATAAGTGACTCAAGCAGATTTTGGTGTTTGAAGGGCGTCCATGAGCCAGTCCCCTGCCGATACTAAGGGACGACTGTCTTTGAGGTGTCCATCGCATCATGTGACTTCTGTGCTTAAAACCCTTTCCCACCTTCTTTGCATTTTGAATAAGATCTAAGTCTGCAGATTCTTGTCTTTTCTCTCAGCCTCATTCTGTGCCAGCCTCCTGCCCCCTCTCTGCCTTAGCCACAGGGCCTTGGCACGTGCTACATGTGCCCACGGCTTAGATCAGCTGTGTTGTCATGCTCTGAGAGGCCTTCCTTCCCTGACCCACCTGGACCAGGTGGGAGTCACTGCTGTGGCCCGTTCCCTGGCGGCACTCACACTCATCATGCAGTCATTTGGTGAATGCTTATCTTTTCCCCTACATTATATTCTTGTGCGTTTTTCCTTGTCATGCTGTGTGCAGCACGTGGTGCCATCGTAGGATCTCTTGATGACAAGGACACTCAGCTTGGAAAAGTGGGAAGACCTGCTCCTGGTGCTCCAGCTGGGAAGGGTTACGGGGATGAATCCAGGATTCTCTGTAAACTTCCGTCAACATCTTTGAACTTGGTCCGTGTTTTATGCCGTGAAAGAGACAAATACGCCACTCAAGACTTAGCTTTTCTACATTAAGTTGTTGCTGTGATGTTAATAGCTGGACCCAAAACATGATGTTTAGTTGTTTAAAGATCTGAAAATAGAAACACTGCAATGGTCCATCACTTAATTGGAGTGATACTGTTGTTATATTTTTCTAAAGGAACTCATAGTAATGTCAATGGAAGTCAAAGGAAGAAAACTTTTCCTAGATATGGACCTATTAATACCTTACACACATGCATGCATTTTATATTGCGGGAATTACAATGTAGAGAAGTTTTTGTGCTCTCAGTTAATTATTTCCATTATATTTATAAAAGGCAAGATGATTGCTTGGAGATTCATTCACATCAAAACCAATAGAGAGAAAAATTATGACACTTTTAAGTGCTCTTAATCTCCTTCTTGTTTATCTACTCCAAAAAAAAAAAAAAAAATAAGCAAAGCTTTGAAAACAAATCCGTGTCGGGGAAGCGTGAAGCTGCTCCTGTCTCCAGCCTGCCCATGTGGGTGCTTGTTTGCACCATCAGTACACATATTCCCACCGCTGCTGGGGGCTCGGTGACCCAGCACCTGGGCTGACCCCACATCCCTGCCAACTGAATGGGTCCCCAGCTCAGCCCAGACAGCATCTTTGCTGTTTTATTTGGTATCTCAGAGTGAGGGTTGTGTTTGTTGGAGACTGTATGTATTTTCCAAACTAGGCTTGACAAATCTAGTTTTTCAAGCGAATAGGGAATTTTTAATGAGAAATTTTCCAAAATTCTGGAACACTGTTCAGGCCATGTAAAATGTGCCTGGAGGCAGGGATGGGCCAGCTGCAGGACTGCACTTCCCGCGTGTTTCTCACAGATAGTTTGCTCTGGGACAGTGAAAACACAACCAGGAGAGGGGCTCTCCGGTGAAGATGGGGGGAAGGGACTCAGTGGGCTCAGACCTTGGTGGGGCATGGATAAGGAATTCCAGAGCAGGTGAGGAGGGGTGGGGCTCTGCAGGGGCGGTGACTCCTTTCTGTCCTGAGGGGATTAAGGATGCTCTTGTGACACCAAGTCAAAAGGAGGTGGAAGGGGAGCTGGTCAGCTTAGGTTCCCTCCAGGGGTGAGCCTGGTTTCCCAGGAGGATGGACATCACCTCTGTGCAGCCCCTGTCTGCCCAACACCCTTCACTGTGATCGTGACACCAGCAGCAGTAGTGGCTCCTGAGCCCTCCCCTGAGCTGGGGGCTGGCTGGAGCTCCTCCCAGAGGGATGAGCCCACCCCACTGTTTTCCTGGAGCACACCCCCTCTCCTCCCCCACTGAGGCCAGACAGCCAGGGGGTTGGTACTGAGATCCTGGGCAAATGTGATGAACTAATGCTCCCCAGGGCCAGCCCCAGAGCGGTCCAGTGATGAGACACATGGACACTCACCCCTGTCCCCCAGCCTGTGAGACCTGTCCCTGCCTGGTTAGAGTCAGAGGTAATGGAGGCGCCACCTTTCCTCTAAGTCTGTGGCAAGAGCAGTGGCCCCAGCAGCCATGCCTGGGACTGACCCTTGACCTTGGAGTCAGGAGAAAACTGGGCATGACTAGGAACCCCCCATCCCTGATGGGGCAGCAGCAGTGGGGCACACATCCTGTCTCCTTGCCCTGTAGATTTTCCCAGAGAAGCTGCTTTTGCATAAAACCTGATTTTTCACTACGTGCTTGCATGCATGCTAAGTCACTTCACTCGTGTTTGACTCTTTGCAACCCTATGGACTGTAGCCCACCAGGCTTCTCTGTTCATGGGATTCTCCAGGCAAAAATGCTGGAGTGGGTTGCCATTTCCTTCTCCAGGGGATCTTCCCCTTCACTGTGTACAGCACCCAAAGAAGAAAAAGAACAGGTGCAGGCTGAGTGTGCGAGGTGGGGTGGATGTTCCTCTGGGCCCTCATATGGGGGAGGGGCAGGGAGCACCCTAGTCCTCGGGGGGGCGGGGCGGGGAGGAGGAGCCACTGACCTCTTGTTAGGGACCTTGAGACAAAATTCATAAGGGTGCACGTGTGAGGGAGAGACCTATGTCTGGGGCTGGACAGAACAGGTTCCCCTAGGGGAGCCCCAAAGAGAGGCTGCTGGCTAATCTGGGGATCCACTGCCTTCTCCTTCACAAGGACAGTGGGTGGAGGCGGGGGGCGGTCAGTGGAGGGTTCAGCTCTTCTGGGGCCTCATCTAAGCTCCCATCCCAGCAGGATCCTCACAGTGAACACAACTGCTCTGGTCTCCAGGACCAGGGACATGGGGAGAGGGTGGGAGTTCCCCGTGGGTTCCCCGGGTGGGACTGCATGGGCATCACCCGGGAGGATCATGACTAGCGCTGCTCAGGCCCCACGGAAGCCGCTCAGAGACAGTGGAAAAGCAATGAAACAGGGAAACAAGGGTCACCCCTGCAGAGATGCCTGGAGGGACAGCTGGGCACATCAGACTTGAGGGCTGGCTCTGTGTTTATCAGGAGGGAGCCGTCCCCAAGCACACCCCACTGACAGCAAGATGGCAACATATCAGCATGAGGAAGAGCGTCCACCTGGCGAAGGTCAGCTCTACCCGGGGTCTGGAGAGGGCTTCCTGCTTTAAAATAGCAAATTTGTTGCAAACACTTTAAGATTGGGAGATTTCTCATGAAAAATCTGGGTTTCTGTCCGTTTTTTCCCTTGGAATATAAAGGATCGGAGATGGTGGCCCAAACTCACTTCTGAGCCACTGTCCCTTGGGCTCTGGGTCCCTGCAGAGGCCCACCCCCTGCAGAGGACTGGACTGCTCTGGGCATCACCCCCTTGGTCCTGCAGAAACTCGTGTGAGACCCCTGAAGTGACTTTCTCTGCTGGGGTGAGGGGTCTGTTGTGGCTCCGTGGGTCTCCCAGGCTCTGGAAGAGATGGATGGCGTTTGTTGTCCCTCTAACATGATTTGGAAGTGTTGATCATGAGACGTGGGTCTTCCCTGATGGCTGAGACAGTAAAGAATCCACCCGCAATGAGAGAGACCTCAGTTTGATCCCAGGGTTGGGAAGATCCCTTGGAGGAGGGCATGGCAACCCGCTCCAGTATTCTCCCCTGGAGAATCCCATGGACAGAGGAGCCTGGCGGGCCCTAGCCCATGGAGTAGCAAAGGGTGGGACGTGACTGAGCGACTGAGCACGCACATGGTGCACGCACATCGTGAGACATGTGCGGCTGGAGTGGAGACGGCTTTGTCGCTGCCTGCTAGCTCTCCCCTCCCCCTCCTTCCTTTCCACCCTCCCCTTCTTCCCTCCTCCCCCACTCCTGTTCCCTTCCTCATCCTGTCTCTCTCCCTCCTCCTCCCCTTCCTCTTATCCCCTCCTCCCCCTTCCTCCTTTATCTTCTCCCCTTCTTCCCCTCCCCCTCCTCCCCCCAC